>JAAGAY010006666.1:7522-125902 GCA_011801015.1 Ardeotis arabs | reverse complement strand
CCGCCCTAGGCCCGGCCGAGTCCACTAAACAAAGGGGAGCAACTTCTAGCAGTTTCCTACAGAAGCTTCCACCTTAGGCCCCCCCTCACTAAACAAAACCACAACACTCTGCAGTGCAACATTCAACACAGTCCTGTTAGGGTTCAGGTGCCTTCCTGAAGAGACAAGGGCTGAGTGTTTTTTTTTTGTTCTGAGGATTGTAATATGGGTGCATAGTTTGTTTTTTTTTCATCTCTGAGAATCAGAATTTGCTTGAGTTTAGGATTTGCAGAATACTGGGTTTGATACATAATTAGGCCTAATTCTTTTATAGAATAGGGCTAATTTCTCAGTATCCTAATGTATGATGAGATATGAGATACAAAAGGCTATCTGCAAAGTGCATGGAACTCCTCTAGAAGACGACAATATCTGGAGTAACAGTGGGAGATGTAGTGCATTGTGGCAATGGGCCATCAGGACTTTTAAGTTAAAACATGCATCTAGTGTGAAATACAGTTTTTCAAAGTGCATTTTAAGGCTTTTTATTCATCTCTCTGGAATTCTAGATTAATGCAGTGAAACTAAAGAAAAAATTAAAATCCCTGCAAGTGGTACCTGGGACCATAGCACCTCCTCTCCCTCTTGTGGAGCACCACCAGGAGGGAGTGTTCTCAGAGGGAAAAGACAGCTCTGGGAGATGGACCAGGGGAGACTGTCCATAATCTCTTTCTCTTGGTTCCACTGTCCTAAATTCTTGCCTACTGAGCTGGAATTGGGGTGTTAGCTTGGTGAAGTGGAAACTTTGGTATTAGTTGCAGGAATTTCCTTCACAGGACAGGAAATCCCTTCTTGGGTGAGTGTAGTATGGGGGCTTGGGAGCAAACATATGCCCTGCTGCCATCTTTCTCCTCCAGCTGAACTATGTCTGTTGAGAAAGGGGTATTTATGGTAGGGTAGATGTGGCCCAGAGCTTAGCAAGTGACACTAGCAATCGAGGTACACAAGATGCTTCTGAGCTTGCTGTTGTGTTGCATATGCAAAGAAGGCTAATACTTCACCTCAGAGAGATGACAGGACAATTCTTTTATGTCTTTAAGGCTTTCTAATGCAAAGAAAAGCAGTAAATACTGCTGTTGCAGGGCAGTGCTGGGAAATAGTCTGTGCTTGTGCTCATTCACTTGTTTCCACATAACAGGCTTCTTGTGAAATACATCACAAGAGATGTTATTATAGAAGTGCACAACTGAAATTTCTCCATGATTTTGACAGACTCAAATTGTGTGGCAGCTAACACCACATCAAAATGGTAACTTGGAATGTCATGCCTGACCTGGGTTTTTTTTCAGGCCTGGTGTACCACATCTTTCTGTCTTTCTTCCATTCTTTCTTCTGTTCCTTCTTTCCCTAAACACAAGCATATCTTTGCAGGTAGGAAAGAAGGCAGAGCTCCAAGGTTGGTCAGGTTACCTGTAGCCATAGCTACTAATGGAGAAGTTTTTATAAAGAATGTACTTGCAATTACAGCTGACACTCAGCTGGACATAATTTATGAGTTACTGAGGGAGTTTGAGATGCAGCAGCTGAGAGAGCTCTTGCTTTTACAGCACATATGATGTTCTAGCACATCCTTCCTTCAGTACCATTTCTCTGAGTAGGCTTGTCTTACAGTATTCTTTGAACAGACTTGCAGGGCTGCAGTTGTCAAGTACTTCAATACTCAAATAGATGACACCTTCTGCTACCACCTATGTATATTAGCAGAGTTTTCATCCTTGAAAATGAGAATAAAAGAGGTGTATATACTAAAAATTGTCACATAATTGTATATACTAGCTATCTGCAGAGGCAATGCACGTATGCCTATGTCTATTTAATAAGTATGTAAAGTAGAAAATTGCAGAGACTGTTGCCATTTTCTTGTTTTCCAAGTAATTTTATATTGGAATTACAATGAACTCACAGCTGAAGTTTTATCCAAAGATTGCAAAATGGGTCAAATTGTTCATGTAGCAGTTTGTAGCTGTATGCTACTGGATTTCTGTTACCGGTTTAGGCTAGTGCAGCAAAAAGTAGACCCATCTGTGCTCATGTTGTATGCTAAAATTAACAAATGCTCATTCTTGGTGTCCAAGCAAAGCAAACATTGTTTCATGGAAAAGTTTTACTAAACTACAGATCAATTCTCTATGGTCATCAATGTTCCAGTCGGCATCCAGTCCTCTCCCCGCCAGAAGCAACTCTAGGTGGCATAGCATTGCTTGAGCTGTTAGCAATACTCTGAAGAAGAGTGTCCTGTGCAGAGCGCTTGGGCCTCATTTATACCTCTTCCCTGTTAGATAAAGGGTCTGTTTAAACAATAAATATTGTGTGGAACACCATATTTGGTAGTTTTAGCAGATATTGGTGGCTTTAATTTATGGAATGGCATAATTAACATAAAAAATGCAGTATACCTTAAATTTAGAACTGATATTTTCAAATTTAGAAGAACTTGCACAATTACTCTTCAGGTGAGCAATATCTGTGTGCATAGCTGAAGTGATGATTCCAGGAAGGAATGATGTGTAATTCTGTGAAATACACATGAACATGCTACATATATTTATGTATCTTTAGTATGTCTCTATTAAATATAGAAAATAATACACTCAGGTCTGCAACTTTCGCTCTTGCTGAGTAGTGCTTTAGCCTGTCAGCAGTCCCGCGGACTTGACATTCAGGCTCTCGTAGGATCCAGTTGCTAATCAGTCTCATGCCACTTGTGTGCTATGTGCCTCTATGCTGTGAGTGAGAGAGAGAACAGGATCCTGTGAGAGCAGGTTAGCTGACTCATAATTTTCTGGCCTGATATTATCTCATCAGCAGTAGATTTGAATAATTCGCCAAAGTAATGCTACTACTGCAATTAAAAGAAGGATTATTTGCAAACGCTCTCGTAGATTATTGTGGATCACACTTCTGAGAGTACATTAGAAGGTTCATTTTGTGTTACACCTTCCTTAATTCAAGGCTTAATTTATCTAAATTTTGTGGCCTGTCTGTTCAAAGGCATGGTTTGGCAGCTCTCAAGATTGTTGTGCCAAACTGTTGATGTGTTTTCCAAATCCAGAGTGGAAGAGATATTGCTGATGGGCTGATTGGTGATGCCTTGCACCTGGGACAGATAACGGTTCTTGACCCCCAGAACGGTGACGTATGGAGTTCCCCATCTGCTCGTGTCCCACCTCTAGCATGCATGCCATCAACTGCTGGCTCTGGCAGATTAGAAAATACCCTTGCCCTTTACTAAAAAAGATGGATTTTCTGCATGTATAAAGAAACCAATTGCTGTGATGTCATCTGCCAACAATTAATATGTCATGTATGTAATCGTTTAGAGGAAATTCCATGAGATTTTTTAAAAAGATTAAATTCTTTTCAGGTTGCATTATTATGGTTACCTACCTGTTGAACTGAAGAAGTACAGTTGATTATTTTCTTTCTATCCTGCCCTTGCTAAGTACCTAGAGGGTAGTATTTCAGTGAGGATTAACTAAATTCCCTTCAAAACATAGCTGTTGATCTCTCTGTTTTCAGGCTTATTTTGTCTGAAGTGAATTCCACATCTCTGATGTTTTCTGTTTTGATTCTTAAATACTGTGATAAATGTTAGGGTCTATTAAGTTTCAACCTTCTATTTTTATTCCTTGGTAAACACTACACCAGATGTGGGCATGAAGGACCCTGAGAAGCTGGGGGAGTTCTGCTTTTATTCAACAATTTTAACTTTCATAACTAAGAATTTCAACTCATTTTTTAGGGTTGTGTATGTGCTGTTTTGTTTTGGTTTTTTTAAGAGCTGAGAAAAACAAGCTTACGCAACTTAGTTTGCATAAGTGCAGTGAGTCATTCACATTTCTTTTTTGCGTGTGTCTTTCTGTGTGTGTTATATCGCTTTATATAACCTTTCTTTGAAAAAGTACTGCTGTGAATGCTAAGAATATATTTCCCCTGTAAAATAAAAAAGAAATGTGCCTATTAGGCATATAGCTGCTTTTCAGTGTTGTCTCCTCATAGATGCTGTTCTCCAGGAAGGCATTTTGGTGATTCTTCTTAAGGCTCTGGTTCTTCAGTGACAAAGTTTATGCTGGCATATGAACGTGTAAGGAGAAGGCCATGTAGCTCTATCCTTTCTCCTTCATGGGCAGAGCTGTGGGTACCTCCACATGATAATGTTAATTATATATATGTATGTATTTATATAGGTGTTTAAAATATGTGTAGTATTTTTGGTAGACTGTAGCTTTTGCTTTATCACATTGGTTCCTATCATCTAGGGAAGAGTGGAGGTTTTAGAGTAGCTCTGTGCATTGTTGGAAGAACTTCGGGGCTTAAATCCTTCAAGTAGCTTCAGACACAGGTGGCAAGCATCCTCATCAGGCACACTCACAAAGAAGTCCTCTGGAAAGCCTCATCTTTTTTGACACTACTTCATAGCTTTGTGTGATTGAATGTACTGTGAACATCCGACTGCTTGCAGTTTATTGTTTTGAATGCAATTACAGGTATTAAGTGTCAGTAGAGTTTAAATGCTAGAATTGCTGTTTTGTTTTTTATTTGTATGTTTTAGATGTGTTTTCCTTGACATCTGATGGATGGTGCTGTGTAACTGTGGCAGGGAACTCAATGTTGGTGTTCCCAGAAAGGAAGAATGTGGTTCATGGTCCAGAGATGTACGCACAGGTCATCTTCTTGCCCCCGTGGCTGTTCTGAGGCTTGCCACTTTATTTCTCTCCATCTCACTGCTGTATCATAATGTTTTCTAATCTGATGTACATCCTCTGTGGCCATCCCTCCCAGCATGGAAAGTTTCCCACAATACTTTCATAGCAGTTATTTCCGTGCACACTCAGAAATCCCTCCACTCCGCTCTACAGTCCTGTGTTTTACCAAATCAGAATCAGAGCCTCTTGCTTTCTATAACCCAATTTTTATTTCCATTAAATAGTACATCAGAGTTTTCTTTTCATTTCAGTGGCATCCTATGTTTTATGCAAGTAGCATTGTTCATCCTCTTCCTTGTTCAGTCTTGCGGCAACATTTTGACAATTGTGGTAATCGCTAAAATAGAGATACTGTGTTTTCTGTCTGATATAGAGCAGATGTTTGCAGTCACAAGGTAAGGCAGTGTTCATCTACTGCCTAATTAGCAGATTAGCAGTATCTAGGGTCTGCAGAAGTGCCATTCAGGTACTGTTTTTAATTGTCTATGGTAGTGTAGTATGTACTGTCTATGGAGGTTAGACATGGGAATAAGACTTTAATTTATCATTAAGAAATTGAATTCACATAAGGAATTGTAGTATCTATCTAACTTCAAAAATATGAGCAATTTTCATGAATGTACTTGCATGTGCAAAATGAGGCATTCACTTAGATTCCTTGCTGGATTGATGTTCAGAAGAGCAATTCTACTGGTTTGGGCTCTAAATGCAATTAACATACTCAGGGACAAAAATATTGAGTAGGAGTCACATAGATATAACTCCAGCAACTGTTGACAATAAGGCATCTCCTTGACTCAGTAGATAAAAATTGGCATGATCTCTGGAGATAAGAAAGATCCCTGGAACTCTGTACAAATAAGAAAATTTCCTTCTTACACACACAGAAATACAATTGAGAAGAATTCTTCATATTTTATCCCCTTAAAGAGATGGTTTCCCTTTGCCTGGAGTTGTGGACAATATCTGCACAGGCATAGTAGTTTTTCTCACCGCTGTTTGATTGTGTCAAATAGCTCCTTGGATGAGCAGGCAAATAGCTGTCGCCTACACCTTTATATTAATCATGACCTCAGATATGGGATGTGAGAAATGGTAGCCTCCTAACAATAAAATCACACAGTAATTTTTTTTTAACATTCATTTTTCTGCTTCAAATATGATGACTTAAATTTGCTGATCCTTGAGACAGCCCCTGAAGCCCTCAGTTTCTAATGAGTCCTCTGTCCCTAATGGGCATTATTCTTGTGTCCATTTTTATGCTCACACTCCAGAAGTCTATTACATATATTGTCCATAGAAGTCAATAATACAAGTCAGCCACCTCATTGTACCACATACTGTAAATGTATCAGGAGTTTAAAAAGTCTCACTAGAAGGTGGATGTCCATTTGCATAAAAGGACGGTCCTGCACTTGTGTGCCCTCCAGACACAAGAGCCTAGAGAAATGGAATGGACTGAGCACATAAGAGAACATATGGTTTATTCAGGGAAATACACCCCCTGTTCGTAAAAGTCATTGAAGTTTGGGTTGAAATGACAGTTTCTCTTCCTGTTATTGCCACTTTGCAGATTTTTTAATATAATTTAATGCAGAATCAAAGATTTGATTACTTACAGGAAAAAAAAAAGTAACAGGGCATAAAAGGAAAGCAAAAGTTTCACAAGGCTCAAATTAATCTTTCTCTGTTTTTCTGTTGCATCCTCATCTGACTGCTTGAGCACCACTCACTAGAGCTAAATTTTTAGCAATTTAGTTTTAGAAATGTCACAGAAGTTCAGCACAAAGCAAGTTAACTTTCTATAACCATGATGAAGTAGGAATAATTACACTTGAAGTGACCCTTACGAGACATTTCCAGCTGCCTTGAGTAGAAATGTGGGTCACTACTCCACTGAGCAATAATGTAAGACATCAGGACACTGCTGTATTCCAGATAAATTGCTCCCTTCCTACTGAAATCGAGGGAGTGATCCTGGTCATGGCCATGAGTTTGATCTGAGCTTGTCTGAACTCTGTTAGTGATATGTTTTCTATGCATAAACTAGAAGGCTTGTTAAGCTTTACATTTTAATATATTTTTACTTACTGATGTGCCTTTGCCTCCTGTTAATTTTAATGGAATTTTTTAAAGATTGCCTTCTATATGGCAGGGAAACTCACTCAATTTTAGGTTTTAGTGAGCTGAAATTTATGTGAAACACAATATATCCTTCATCTTAACCAAGTAACCTCAGCAAGTCACGGCTACTATTACTAAAAGCATATGGCCAACAGCAGCAGAATAGATAGCATGGGTATCAGCTCATTTCTAAACTCTACTTATAAAGCTTCTTCTGAAAAATTCCAGAGTACCACGGAGAATTTCCTATCAGAAGGAACTGAGAAGAGCATTGTTTTACCCCAGGCCTATTACTTGGGTGAATTTTTGGCATGAATTTAGCCTGGGATGTAGAAGACACCACCTGCCAAGCTCCTGCAAGGGTATCAGATTACATTAACCAAGTATTGGGAAGCAAATATTCAACATTACCAGCCTTGGTCTGGATCACAGGAACAGGCTTGAAGTAATGCTTATGAAAAATCCTTTTTAGAGGAACATGGGAGGGAAAAAATAAGCTTCAGTAACCTATTATTGGAGATTTTTTCTTGAACTATTTTTTATTTGTGAGCCAAATACTGCAGTAATTAAGCTACAAAATTAAGGGAATGCGCTTTGCTTTTAGAGGAAATTAACATTGGTTTTCTCCAGGCATTCAATCACTTAACTCAGTTGTCTTTTTATATTATTCAAATGTGATACACATTAGTCAAACAGAAGTGGTTGAAGAATCATGTTGCAGAATGCCTCTTGAGAGAGAAGTATGTTATAAACATTTCTACTAACGGAATATTTATGGTAATGTAAATTAATTCCATAAGGGTGACAAATCCTTTGAAAGGTGAATGTGAAATTCCTTCTGCACAGTGGATGTGTTTATGATTTCATTACTTGTACAGCACAGACAGTAGTGTACAGACTTCTGCTGTAGCGAACAAAGACTTTGCAAATGTGGTTTGTGACCCTCAAGAGTCAAGGCCTGTCACACACTGAAAATATAATGCAGATTTGTGTGATGCTGAAGAGAGGAAGGATATTTTCCAGAAATAATTGTAAGAACTGTGATCTGAGAAAAAATGCAAAATCTGTACGAGAGCAGAGCAAAACAAAGAGCTATAGTGAGCAGGTACCAGATTTAATTAGATTCATACAGATAGTGATCTTTCTGGAGTGCGTGATCCGTTGCCAAGAATATTAGGGTTAGGGACCTAAAACTGGCAAGAAAGACTGCAGCTATTGTTGTCTCTATTTCCTGTAATCCAAGCTATGGGCAATAGCTTAGAGGCATGAGATCTGACAAATGTTGGAGTGCTGTAGGGGACTGGTAGCAAGCCTTACCTGGAAAGCATTTTCATAGTTGTAGCTGAATTCAAGACCCAAGCATTTTCAGGATAGCAGTCTAATGCAGGCTTCCCCACTGGAAGCAACTGCTTTGTAATCCCCTGCAGATAACCTGTCTGCCAGCTCTAAACTTTTGTGTATGCATATGTATACATACATATATGCATACATGTGTTGTACACACCTTGCCTTGAGGAAGAAGTTGAGCATGACAGCTTCAGGGATGGCAAAATGGAAGAGATGGTTGCACCATCCTTTGGAAGACAGTGTAGCAGCCAGCAGAGCCAAGTCTGTTGTAGCAGTCTGCAGCTCTGTCTTTATGCTGTTGTGCATAAGGGGAAACAAGCCCTGGAGGCTGGGGAAGGGCAAAGTCCAATGAAGGTGTGGCCAGGGTTTCTAAGCAGATGGGGATTTACCCAGCTGCCTATTTTGAAGTCACCTACCAAATGTAAGAACAACTTGCTAAAAAACCTTTGTCTCTTGAGAGGGGTTGTTTGCTTGTTTGTTTTTGCAGGATGTAAATTTGTTATCAAAATTATTTATATTGCACAGAGTGCTCTTTCAACTGTGTTTTATTAATTCAGGAACAGCAATTATAAGATCTAGTTCTTTCCAAAGAATTTGGTATGCCACATCTCCCAAATGGGGTCAGATTACTAAGACAGTTCAGCTCCCAGTTAGGCTCTTCAGTGAATTGGTTAGATTTTTGACAACACTCAGCATCCAGTGAGTCTGGTGTTCATTTTTAGGAATGGGAGCTGGTGACCACTTCTGAAAATGTAACCTTTTGTACTTAAATATTTGTGTGCCTTTTCCCAACCCCATTTTCCATGAAGTTATGTGATATTTTTTCATTGTTAGTTTCCTTGCTTAATAAAAAAAATCAAAATAGTTCTGCAAGAGTCCCACTGCATTTCTGTGCAGTGGGATTTTCTTTTTTTTTGTTATTATTTTTTCATATTTTCGTGATTTTCATTATATTTAAAACCTGAGGGTTCATAAATATATGCACAAATGAAACCATAAATTCCATGATGAGTTACACAGTAGTGATAACTCCAAGTTCAAATACTAAATTTAAAATGTAACTTGTTATTTATATAGCAAATTAACATGAATGTCTGATGAATCACAGTAAACCTACAAACACATGCTGAACTGCGATTTTTGCACATGTAAATCCATTTGCCGTAATGCCTTGTTTCTTGGATAAATATAACAGTTTTATGTGACTTATATCTTTCCAAGAACTACAAATTACTTTCTTCCAGTGGAAATCAGTATTGTGGCCTAACCCACCTTAAATATTCCTCTCTTCCAGGTTATTCTTTAATTATGATTTTATCTCTTGAAAGAATCCTCCCATTTTCATGTATTGTGGAAGTTGTTAGGTTCTAATTTCTGATGGATACCTATGAGCACTTAAAAAAATATACATCATATAGCCCGACTGGTGAGCTGATAATGTGAGATGAGTCCAAGACACCTCTGAATCGTTGTCACCATGTCACATGCGCCATATCACCATGTCACACAAACATTTTCTTTTCTAGGACCACCTTACTTACCAAATTGTCTCTGTTATTGTCTTTCCCCACAACTCTATCTTCATCCTGACAGCTCTGCTTCCAGTCTTCATGATGTACACCATGCCTTTGGCATTGACCCTGTGCATCTCTCCCAGCTTCTCCCTACATGCTGATACCATTTGTGAGCTTCTCATTCCAGAGCTTCCCAAAGTCCTGCTTTCCCTGCAGTGCCAAAAAGGCACTAATCTCTGCATTAAATGTCCTCAGCAAAAAAAAAAAAGCCAGCTTCAGGCACAATTTCTTTTTTTCCCTTCTCCTTCCTCTTATCAGCTGAGTCTGATAAAAGTCTGACTTTTATCACGATAGCTTTGTCCTCCCTCTGTTGGTCCAGTCAACTTCTGTAGTTTGGATATGTTCCTGGACAAGCCACTGTAGCATGTCTGGCATGTATTGGAGTGTTAGTTCAGTGTATTAAAAAGTTTATTTTTACATAGATAGTGATCAATAGTCACAACAATATATGAAATGTTACTGGTCTACATCAAATGTCTTAGTGGCCTATATTCATTCTTACTACTCACTGCCTAGGCGATAAGCATGGCTAACCTGCAAGTGAAGGCAAGCAACAAGCTGTGACTTCTGTTTTTCACTTAATTCTCTTTAAGTGTTACCTCATCTTCCCATGCCACCCCCACACCCTTCATCTGTTCACATACTAATTACCTCCCTGGTCTGACTCTGAGCTCAGTGGGTCAGCAACTCTATGCTGGTGCTTATTGCTACACCACTTAGCACAGTGGTCCATATCTTGCCTCCTCCCAGAGTTCCTGAATGTTATGTTAATGCTTTGCTGTTTAGGAGATTATAACAGCAAAGGTAGCATGAGATGGAGAGGCATGGAGGCATGTTCCCCAGAAGTGGTCTCTGGTGTGATGGATGGAAACGGGTGGGTGGGATGGGAGTCTTCAGTTCCTCCCACTTCTACTGAGCTCTGCCTGTTTTGAGGCTGTTCGAAGGCTTTCATTCCTCAGGACAGGCTGTCTGGCCCCTTTCACACTCAGTTTCAGCACATGAAAAAATAAAAAGTCTAGTTGCATGGAGCTATGGGAGAGGCAGCATTGCGTAGTTTCAGCAGAAGGCTAACCTTTCCTTCCACTTTCTTTTGCTCTTCCCCCTCCTCCCACTGAGCCCTGCAGAGAGAGATTAGTGATCAAACTGTAAATCCCCCAAGTACAGAAAGTAGTAAAGGTCCCATCCCCTCCCCAAGAGGGCATGTGTGCTGACAACAGCCTCATTCAATCTGACACCTGTTTCACTTTAAAACAGGTCCCTATAAATAGAGTGAATGTAACCCTAGGTGGCATTGCAAAATATTATGGAAAATGTGGCTTAAAACCCTGTGAAAAAGAGGGAGTAGAGGGAGTGGTGGTGGGCAAAAAGACACTATCTACCATAAAAACCTGGCAGCTTCATGCAAGGGCTGTTGCTTTTAATTTAAATGCTCATTTCTTATTCTATTTTCAGATCCTCTCTGGGATTTTAGGAATGTTGAGACGTGCTGGTTATAAAGCCCTAAGTACAAAATGGTTACGGATGGCTGGAATGAGGCATGTTCTAGTGGAAACAAATCACTTGTCAGTAAGCAGCCTTCAAACTTTTGAACAAAAGCTCAAAAGGGTCAGGGAAAAGACATGTTTGTTGACTTAAAATGGCTGGATGCAGGTCATCAGAAAGGCATAGGCTTCGATATTGTTAAGGTAAGTCTCCAGTTCTATATAAAATTGGGGTTTTAAATGAGGTTAAGTACTTTGATGGTAACCACAAATGGAATGAGCAACTTACATTAAACAGAAAGCTTACACATGTATAAACTGAAATGTGTGTACTACCAAAATGTAAAGCGCATGCACCACTGCAAAGCAGCTACAGAATGGAGCTCAGCTGTGGGAACTACATTTAGGTGTATATACATGAATGTTTGTAAGGAAGACTGTGCTATATCTACTGAAATTTAGAAGGGTGACCAGTATTCTTGTAATGTAAAAGTCATTGTCTGTGATTAATTGGTTAGTTTAGTTAGTTAAAATAGTGTAGCTTAGCTTTATAGTGATTTGAGGGTAAATCCAAATCCTGAGTCTATTTATTCAACTTGCTGTAGGTTTTAAATCTAAATGAATTTCTGCAATGCTATTGTTAAATTTTTTTATTTGCTTGCAAGACCCATAATGAGGTTCATGACCCCTAGAACTGAGGAGACAGGTTTGGGCAGAGGTGACTGGTGAAAAAAAGCTGACGGGAGACAGACTTGATCTCCATAAATAACCAGGTTTCATTTCAGTGTTCATGGAATAATTTATTTTTCATGTGGAAAATAGCAGCAGAAGGAAAAGGAATGACTCTGTAGTAAAATTACATGCGTGAGCTTCAAAGTACAGGGCAGGCTTTTGGTGTTTCTGAGGTTTACTCTGCTAAGTAAACATTATTCTGCTTTCAAAGGGAAGAAACTGAGACACTTTATTCACAGAGATTTGACTTACTCAGAGGCACTGAATGACTCAACAGTAACCAGGAACAGCATACAAACATGTTTAGGTAGTTGAGAATCATATAATCATTTAGGTTGGAAAAGGCCCTTAAGATTATCAAGTCCAACCATTAACCTAGCACTGACAAGTTCTCCACTAAACCATGTCTCTAAGCACCACATCTACCAGTCTTTTCAATACCTCCAAGGATGGTGACTCAGCCACTTCCCCAGGCAGCCTGGGCCAGTTCTTGACAACCCAAAAGAAATTTTTCCTAATGTCCAGTCTTAACCATCTCTGGTTTCCTCTTGTGCTATCACTTGTTGCTTGGGAGAAGGGACCAACACCCACCTTCCTACATCCTCCTTTCAGGTATTTGTAGAGAGCAATAAGGTCTCCCCTCAGCCTCCTTTTCTCCAGGCTAAACAACCCCAATTCCCTCAGCTGCTTCTCATAGGAGTTGTTCTCTAGACCTTTGACCAGTTTCATTGGTTTTCTTCGGACATGCTCCAGCACCTCAATATCTTTCTTGTAGTGAGAGTCCCAAAACTGAACATGATATTCAAGGTGCAGTCTCACCAGTGCTGGGTACAGGGTGATCACTTTCCTACTCCTGCTGGCTTACACAGCTTCTTTTTTGTTTAAACCTTCACCCACCATGTGTCCTAGCCACCCCAAATATTCTTCTTCCTCAAGGCCCTGGAGCTCAGCAGTGCTTTCCACTCCTGCCTTTTAGGTTGCTCTTTGGGTCCTTTAAGTCTGCATCTGCTAGAGCTACAAGAGGAGAGCGTTGCCTGTTAGAACCCAGCAATTTCTTGACATCCACAAAGGTTGTTGTATGTATTGCCATGACAGGGAAATCAGGTTCTAAATGCTACTGGTTGATGCTTTTCTGCCAGAAACGAGGGGTTGTTTCTGAAAGAGGATTGCAAAGCAGCAAAGTAGCCTGCAGAGAGCTCTAGGTGGTGTGGACAAAAGTGCTCCTGGTACCTGAGTTAGCTTGCCTGAAGTTAACTTGGGTTTATACATAGTATCCTGCTCCACTCACCTGCCTTGAATTTGGCAGCTCATAATCATTGATATTTCATACTGCTCTTGTTTCCTGACCTGTCTATTACCTGAAGGACACTCAGAGACTATGGGGAGGAGTAATCCTGGGACGCACTCCATGTCTTCTCTTCAGATGTTACACTGCCTGGGAGGAAGCTTATCAGTGGCTTGGGCTTCTCAGCATTGTTGCGGATGGGCTTACGAACACCGTATATTTGCAGAATGGCACTGCCCTAACAATACAGACCACTGCATCAGTCCTGTTGCACCACTGAAGCACTGTGTTGAGGCCAGATGCTCCATCTGGGTGCTGGGGTAGAGGAGGGAGGAGGTAAGGAGTAAGAATTACTCCCAATACCATGGTTAGTTTGCATATAGGAGTGCAGCAGCACTGGGAAAATGATAAGGTTGGGGTGAGGGGGCAGACAATACTCCTGCAAATTGCTACTGCATCTTCCAGTAAGACAAGCTGATGTTCCTTGCCTGCATGAGCATCAGATGGGGAAAAACACTTTTAGAAAACTTAAGTCTTAATAGCACATTTATTTCTGGTACAGAATTATGCCAGCTGCGCATGTGACTTGAATGCAATGTGACACATACAGGGTTTTTGATTTTTATCACATGGCTGCCAAAAATAACATTGAAACCTATAAGTTAAGCATACCATTATAACACAATGGCACTTTGTTACTGTTCAGGGCAGCTCAGCTTTGCTTCTGAGCATATCACCAGCAGGCAATAATGGAGGAGCACAGAGGGCAAGTAAAAGGAGCAGTGAAATCTCATGGCATTTCATCCTAACTGTCAGGTATAGTCAGCGTCCCCTGGTGAGTTCCCTAGTGTATGGATTTTGCATCTTCAGTAGTTGTCTCTCACAGTGTTGAATCTAACATAAATACGGTAATATCAAGTTGGCTGCTTTGGGAGTTTTTTCCAAACTACAGGAGTTGGTTTTATGAATAATTTCTGTCTAATCAGCTGAGTCTCTCCTCTGTAACTCTTCTTATTTTCATAACTTGCCACTTCTCTGACTTTCAGTTAACACTTCATCTGTGTTCTTGACTTAGATGCAGTAGGTGTAGGCTTTTGAAATTCTTCCCTAATGTGATGGTAGTACTGTCACTTCAGTTAGGGGCATAGTAATGACTAACCTCTGCTCCTGTAGCTTTGTTGCTGTATTGCATAAATGACTTTTCAGAAGTTTTGGATTAATGCAAGTCAGTTGGTAATTTGGGGCCACATGGCAATATGAGGCCTGGAAAAAATCAATTTGTAATATGAAAGATCTTACGGGAGTGTTGTATAACTTGAGGAACATAATAGCTCATCATCTTGGAGTTTGTAGAGTGAGGATGGGTAAACAAAACCTGATTAGTATCACTTAAGAAAAAAAAAAGAGCTTTATTTCTTAAGTATTCTTCTCACAACATAATATTGTAGTAGCTCCAGGTAGTGGTAGATATTGCAAACAAACACTTCTGCTCTGGAGTCCTGTTTTTGGAGTCCTGTTACTTACTAGCGCTCATCCTACATATTGTCATAGCACACCCTCTGCTCCAAGTTTCCTTGCTAAACATGCTGGGTGTGGTGCTGCCGTAGAAAATCTTGCTGTGCTATTTGCTCCATTCTGGCCCATTCTAGCCTGTATGCTATCCGGCAGCTGTCTACAGGCAAACAAAATAAGAAGAAAGAGTAAATCCCACGTTTTTCTTAGCAAGGAGTTTTTTAGGAAGTTGATGGAGGAAAACACAGCAGCTAATATCTCTAAATTGTGAGTGCTCTTTCTGTCTGGAATGTAAGTTTTTTTCCACTCTGATGGCAAGATTATTTTTTTTCTTTAGTTCATTATATAATGAGAATTCAAGATGTGATCATGATAGCAAGACCACAGGAGTTATCAGGGAGCGTCCTGGTGCACTGAGTAGCTGGCGTGGTAGAGAAGGTTGTTATGAAATAGTTTTTAAAAATAATTCTGGAATCCGGGCCCTCTTTCTGCTTATTTTAAGGTTCATATGCAATGTGTTGAATGTCTGTGTCCTGAATTATGCTGCCAGTGGATCCTCCCAGCTGGTCTGTCCAGTAACTGTTGACGGGTACTATCATGTTTCCATGTTAAAACTTTAAAAATAATTTAATGATGGCTATGTTTAGTGACATCATTTTAGCACCCATATGACTTAACTCTGCTTTGCACTTTGCCTGAGACCATACAACAGCTGCATTGTACCCATATACATCTCATCACTTCAGGGACAGTCAAAGTTTTAGAAAGAAGAAATTATACTGTCACAGATCACTGCATCTTCCTCAGATGTATAGGCTCTAGTTTCACTACAGAGGTGCTTGATCTTTCTTTAGTCTTCATAGATCTCTGGGAAAAAAAAAACCAAAAGTTAAAAGTTTCCTAAAAGAAAGGCTGTAGTGATTCTTTTTAATAACATTATTCCTTTCAGGATGAAAAAACATGAATTTGGAGACAGAAGATTTCTTCTTAAAATAGTGTGTTGCCTTTATTATCACTTAAGTGGTGCAGGGCAATATTAGTAGGTTTATTCTATTAATGAAGAATACTGGTTTTGAAATAATAGTTAAAAGATATTGAAAGCTATTGTTTAGGGACAATTATTTCTGGAAAACCTTCTATCACCTGTCTTCCCTACCTAGCTGCTCTGCTATTTTCATGCAGCTGTGAGTGGGTATCAGTTTGCATGTTAGCAATTCTGTTTATAGTAAGATAAAATGCACCATAGTTACTGGCCAAAGTTTGCTCTTAGATACATTGCTGACAATTCAGGGTAAGCTGACTGGTATCATTGATAGATGCAGAGCTGTGAACAGAATTTGTTTGCCTTTTTCTGTCAATCAAAGATTTCTTTTTGTTCATTTATTAATACATTCTTTTCATTTTCATATGTAGTGAAATAGGGTTTCTTGTGGCCAACATCAGAATATTTTTCCATCAAGCAAGAAAAGCTCTTGCTACAGAAAATGGTGTAATCTCCTAATGTGAGCGGAAAGGCAGTCTGTAAAAACTGAATCTTGGGCATTATGTCTCATATGTGTCTCTAATTAACATGTAATAAAAAGCTCCCCTGCTATGCCTGATGTTTATACTTTGCAAGACAGCTAGTTTAGAGGATTCTGGCAGAAGTTTTACACTATCTTTACCATGGGAGAGATGGGAGAACTATTTTTCCGCACTATAGCTCTTCAGGTATAAAGCTGTCACATTTTAGCCTTCAAGTCTGTGTAGCAAAGATGTCTGAGCAAAGTCAACTCAGGGCCACGTGTGGATTTAGCTGTGCCTGGTGTCTCTCCTTTTGAAGTACAGTTTGCAGACTGATCCTGTAGGTAAACCTAACTGTGCTGTCAGTTTCACCCTGGAGAAGGTAATTTTTAAAATCAGATTTACATGGCAAGCATACTTCAAAACCTGTCCTGAGTCTCTGGTGGCAGGTGACAAAGCTGAGGTATTAACAAAGAGAAAAGGTGATAACAACCTGTGTAATCAATTAAGTGATCCTCAGAGTTTTGGTCTGCATCCTCCAAGGGAGGAACAGCTGCTGGGCTGCTAGGAAGGGTGTGTGGCCTGCCACAGCTGGCTGCTGGCTACTGCTCCTGTCTGGTTATAAAATTCATTCTGGTTAATAATAAATTCAGTTAAAAACTAGCTAAATAAAACAGCCTGACATGGCTTGTCAGACACCATATTGTCTTGAGAAGCCAAAAGATGCTTTTGCTCCCAGGTTTCTTGATCTTGTTTTGTAATAATAGGCAAATTGCCCCCACCTCCACTCAAAACAAATCCATTGTCAGCCCTGCTTATGAAATAGAAGAGACTGTATTTCAGGCTGTGCTTGTATAGTATCCAGACAGGCCTCAGCCAAGACAGGAACCTCTAATGCTGTATGAGCATCTGTGCTAGGTGTCACTGTTACAGCACAAAATGAACCAGTTGTGTCCTTGCATGACAAGTCCCCTGATCTCCCTCTAACCTGCAGTAGGTTTGGGAGGCAGCTCGGTAAAAACTAGTTTTCATAGAAGAAAACAGGTCTCTGAGGAAGAGAGAGTGAAATGAGATGGACAGGAAGACTGATGCTGTTGCCTGAATTAAAAGGTTAAAACACGGTCAGGGGTTTGGGGTGTAGAAGTGAGCCTGCTTTGAGAGCAAAGGCACAATGGTTGCAGCTGACATAACAGGAGATGGCAAATCAGTGAAGTGACTCGATAGTCCATATTTTTTGCCTGTGCTTTATAGCCGTGGTAGGTCAAAGCACAATTACCCAGGCTGAGCTTGCATGGCTGAGAGACCATCGTGCATGAGGCCTTTGCATTCTGCCCAAGTTGTGACCAACCATGAACATAGAAGTGATTTCTCCTCCTGCTGGAATTGAATGCTCCCTGCCTTGATCCCAAGCCCCATAGGAGAAAACTGGAAAGCAGATAATGAATCCGTTTCTCCTCTTCTTTACTCAGTTGTAACTGTGAAAGTAATTCAGCTGAAACTGCAGTTGGAAGATTGCAAAGCTGGTGTTAGTGAGAAGAAAATGAGGCCAGTATGTTTTTCAGTCTAAGCAGGAAGAAAAGCTGGGCAACTTCATGAGGGTGTTTGCTGAATCTCTTGTAAAAATTTAAAGAAGGATCAAGAGAAGAGTGCAGAAAATGTTTCATAATATTAACACTTTATTTTATTTCTTAGCTACCATGTTCTGTTCTTGGCCCTCTGCTAAAAATAAAAGATTGGGAACTGATGGAATCCGGAAAGCAGCAATGAAAGTCATTAATGGGATGCTGTAATTTGCTTTACTAGGAAAGTGCTTGTGGCTGACTGATAGAAAGTGCTGTGAAAGGGACAGTTAGCATTATGGATAGAAGTGAAATAGAGATTAACAAGATTAAAATCATTTAATTGAGAGACAATACAAAAGCTAAGATATGTCATATAACAGAAGGTACAGTACAGAGGTGAAGATTTTGTTATGTTCATTAATCTTTTCTCTAATACAATCACTTAAGTACATACCATGAAATTTAAAGGCAATGTTTCCAAAAGGGAGGAAAAAAAATACTTCGAGTGCACTGCATAATGATGATATAGGACATCACAGTTAGCATAAAGCACTTAAAAAAAAATTAGATATGTATCCAAAAAAACTGAAGTAGGGACTTGAGTTCCATAAAGCAAATGGGCACTGCAGGCATTTACCTGCATTTGTGAATTCTAGGCCCCTGAGGGCTGATGCTAAATGAGTGATTTCACACAATAAGAAAAATCAGGTGCTTAAGTTATTCCACTTACCTGATTTGCCTGTGCCAGTGTAGCTACCTTGCCAGCTGGCTGAGCTGCACTTCTAGGTAGGAAACACTCAGAGCAGTAACTCTTAAAAATGTGGCAGTGCATGTAAAAATGAGTGAATGAAGGGACAGAGCTTGTGTAGCTACACTAACTGAGTGAGCATTGTTTCATAGTTTTAGCTGATCACCTACTGACTTCCTACATCATATTTGAAGACAGGTCACTTCATGAAAGAGGATACTGGCGATTGCGCATGTATCAAAAAGCCACATGAATCTATTGCAGATTGTTTTTCCTCTTTCAGAAAGCATGGTCATATCATGGTCATATACACAGTCTTGAAAGAGAGTGGGAACGAAGCCAACGTAGAATTAACCACACTGAATAACTTGCACATTTTCAATGAAGTCTTTCATGTATTCTCCGCTTTTCAAAAGTGAACATGGGCCAAAACTAGCCACATCACTTGGACTTGCTATAATGAACTCCTGCTTCTCTGCAGTCTGAATCTAAGCCACTATCCTACACATACCACATCATAAGAAACCACTAACCCTAACCATGAGACCAGCACATTCATGTCTCTGCAATATGTTTGTTACACTCACATTAATAAATGAATATAATGTTACAGTGGCTGTGCCATTAAACAACACCTGTTCAATACAATGGAAACAAGGCACTTCATGATTAAATGTATTATCTTCTTAACAAAGAACTGCACAACTGTTTGGCTAGAACTATGAAGCAAATGGTGTATTTACATATGAAAAGAAATTTGTGTACATTTGATGAATGACAGAATAATTGCCATATATAGCAAGGAAAAGGAGTGTAAAATATTTTGTATACTCATTACTGCTGCTGCACGTAAGTGCGAAAGGCCTTGATATAGCTGTGAATGTAGCTTTCTTGACCACTGCAGCTAGGCAAAGCATATCCAGGCTGCTGGCAGCATTACAAGAGTAAGTTTTAATCCTAGAAATCTTAGCTGGAAAAGGTCTAGTACGATGTTTTCAAATGATCCCCTGGAAGCACATGCAAAATGGATGTTTTTTCCACTTGAGTTTCAAGGATCTCAAATATGGTCAAAAATGGTCCGCTATTTCACTTAGATATCTGGTCCAGATTTTAATAAATTCCTGACAGTGATAATTTTTTCCTTTTTATTCATTGAACATTTTTCTTTTTTCTTGACTTAATTCACATTAGTCTCACTATACCTTTCTAAATCACTCACAATTATTGTTCTTGGCCCTAGCTGGGCAACCCCAGCCCAAACTTCTGTGGAAGCAGTTGGGAAAAAGTTAAAGAGGGTGGAACACACCAAGGTGGGCTTTATACCTTCAGCAACAAGTTGCAGGATAGAAAAGATGGAATCAGAGACTTATAGACAAGATACTAGGTAAAGGCAAGGGAAAATGATAGTTTTCTACTTCAGTCATCTCAGCTACTCACACACGCACACACATACACAAATCGTGAAGGAGAGACTTTTTATTGCGTATTTCCCCTGAAATTGCTGCCCTCAGCAGTTTTCTGGAGCTGAAAACTAGACTCTGTAGAGACACTGGCCTTCCTGCAATCCAAATCTTACTGCCCTAGTAGGAGGAGGAAGATGTCAGCTTTGGTGCAATACAGTTGCTGAAAGGGTGAGAAATAGCAGGTGAAGAGAAGGATCTTGGATGTTTGGGGAAGCATAGTAGGTTCTTGATTTAGGAATATCCATGTTTGGAGGTGTTGATCTGGTTTGCAGAAATGCTAAATCCTCACAGTAGAAACTGATGGCAGTGAGAAACACATTCAGCAAATACAGAGTGCTATCGAGTACTGAGAATTGTAGTTGGCATCTCAAACTGCCTCCCTCTCCCCCCAAACTAGCTTAGAGTGTGGACAAATTTGACTTTATTATGCTGAAACACAGCTTCTTGTGCATCTAAAAATGGTAATAATGACATCTCACTTTTAGTAAATGGATTCAGCTTTGTTTAAAGAAAAAAAAAGAAACAGCAAACAATGTGAGCATATTACGATGCAAAAGGCAGATAAAAGCTCAAGAAAAAGAAAATTTTCTTTTGCTTGTAGGGTTTGAAAGGCATGCAGCAAATGACACCTGAGATCACATGCTGAATGTGTAGGATAAACATAAATATTGACTAACTGCCCATTCACTGAAATAAGGCAAGGTTCCAGCAGAAGAATGTCTGACCACGTTTTGTATTACATACCTGCATGTGAGTATGAGCAGTGTAACTGAACATGGCCAGAGGAACTGAGCTTGAGGAGCCTGGGGGGACTCAGTTAAGAGACAGTGGAAAACCTTAATTTTGCTGCTTTATTTTCTTGTACTCAAGGGCTTGACTTTATGAGTCTTACTATTCTTTTCACAGTTTTCTTCTCCAGTGCAGTTCATGGGTATGGAAAACAACAACAGTGCTTTCAGAAAGACAGCTGGCATGGCTGATTCCTTAGAGCACACGACCACAAACCAAACATCGTACTGTCAGCGTACGTTAATCTTCGCTATGACTTGCTTAGATTAGTGATCCATCAAAATGTGACAGTTTATAATGACCCTTTCTTCTATAAACACTTTTCCCCTCTTGTAGCTCTTTTTTATATCTGGGCAGTGTACTGCATTCTGTTTAAGTAACAAGGTCCTATTGATTCACAAGCATACCGGAGAGACAATGATTGCCTGCTGAAGATTTTTAGCAGAGTTCTCTGTAATGAGATCTTGCACAACATTTGTTCACTCTTAGAAGATCAGAACATTCCTTGCCAAACCCTCAACCTTTAAGTGGAAATATGACACATTGCCCTTCCAAGAAGACACAGATAGGATGGCACAATTCTTCTTATATACACAAGGAGGCCTAAAAGGAGCAGGTCCTCTTATCTAAGAAGATGAGTAACCACAATTTTCCTGTTCTTACCAACTCTTGTCAGTTGGTTTTTGCATTTGTGTTTTGGAACATAATGCATAGCAATCATGTGTGGGCAATCAAGATGATATACGACTACTAGTGCTTTTGTACCTGGTAAATAGGACTAGAGCTCAGGAAATATTATTTGGTCTGTTTCCAATTATTCCTGACTTTATTTAGTAATAAAATATACTTTATCAAAATAACAATGATAATTATCGTATTTACAAACACAGTGTTTTATCAGAACTAAAAAGTGTAGATATGCCAAACAAATGTCCTAAATATGGAAAGAGAAGGGGAAAGATTACTTTCCTTCTCCCTTTTAATCACTAACTGGATTAAAAGGAGAAATGACTGCACTAAATTATTTTTTTTAATAGGATTTTTTTTGGTATTTCATTTCTTTCCCCATTTAACTTATTCAAGGACATTTGATAAAGCTGGTAGCAGCACAGACAAGAAAGACAGATATTCATCCATCTTTAGATTATCCTCAAATTCTGATCATCACACAATTTGTTTCATCAAATAGCCATAAGAAAAAAAAGAAGCGAAAAGAAAGACATTTCTGAAATGAAAAATTTAATAAAGAAAACATAGAAGAAAAGTTATTCTTCGAATTATCAAATGATAAATTGCCTAGGTTTTTTTTTTAAAAAAAGTGCCTGAGATCAGTTCTTGAACAAAGTTTGGTTTATGGTCATGGATTAAGGAATGTTGCATTGTGGTGAGATTAGTATCACATTCAGTATAACATGTATACTAAACTCCCATTCTCATTTGTGAGTATTTGTCACTGTCAAGAATAAGTATAGCTGTAAAGAAGGAAATATTCAGTAATAGGTTTAACTTTAAATCAGAGCCACTGCCAGAAAAAGTGACCAGGATAACACAATTTCTCCTGCAAATGTTATCCTTCTTTTCTGTTCTGAGTTAAACAAACTTTGTGGACCTAGTGAAAATATGTGGCCTTACTCCATTGAAAAGGGTTCAGATATTTTGTTTCACAATAGAGGGCATTGTGTTTATTTCCTTAGATCACTATAGAGATGCAATGTAACAAAATAAGCAAACTCTTATTATTTCCTGCCATCTTTGGCTGGTTTTGCCTTGAGCACCTAATTATTAGTAGATGAGTAGATGACTCTGCTAGTAAACAAATGAACAGAAAGGATGTTCAAGCTAAGATGAGCCAGGGAGGGCAGCTAGAGTGCAGAGAAGGCACTTTTCTCCCACCTCTTGTTTCAGCCAAAACTGAAATCCCCAAATTTACATGGTGTAATATCAGATAAGCTCAATGCATAGGAAAAAAGTGTGGCCAGAGCAGAGTAAGAGTAAGCAAATGTTACGACCAACAGCCTTCAGCTGAGGTTGTCAGAAATCTATGTGGCATCAAAGCATCCTCATCTCACCAGATGTCTTACTCCATGAGCCAGATAGGCACTGACAAGCTGGCTCCCTTGCTGGCTTTTTCTCTAAGGCCCTGAGCAAAAGAGAAAGCTGATTAGCTTGAGATCCAAGCAGACTGCAGTACTAAGCATCACTGATAAATTAAACTCATTTACATTCTGCACATAAAGATTTTTCCTTGAAAAGCAAAAGTTTCAGATGCAGATGCGTTGTGTACTCCAGACGTATTACATACTCTTTCCACTGTCCCAGTTTAGATTTTTAATTGGAAAAGAGGTAAAAAAGGATCTAGCTGGAATAAAAAGCTAGATCTAGACTTTGAAATACAGTGCATAATGCTGCTTTCTCAAGTGATAAAGACTGGGCACACCAAATTTGGAACAGAAAGGCACAGGGAGTTTTCACCCCTTACAAAACTTACGCAGCAACAGTGCACATATGAGGCTGGCACAAAGGAGCAAGGAGTATGGCTGCTATAGAGCGGCATACATGTGTCCATCATTTGTAGAAAGTTACGTGTCTTATGTGACATTGCCATGTACTATATTTTTTCAGTCTTTCTCCTCTATCATTTTTTTGACTTGAAAAGGCAGAAGACTGTTGACTTCATCTTTTCCATTGGGCAGATATTCTTTCTTTTCCCCTTTTGTATTACTCAAGATTATTAAATTAGACTTTAGCAATTTTAGCAGACATGAGAGATGTCATATTGAAAACCCTGACAACAAAGTCCTGCGTTAGTTTCATTTACGCAGATGATGACACAACAGTGTTGTACACAGGCTGTAGCCAGCAGACCTTCGTCATATTCTGAACAGGTCAAAGGCAGGTTCTGTGTATATGAAACTAATTTGGGTTTTTTTTCTTTATTTCCTTTTGAGCTCTCTTCTAAAGCTGCTAAAGATGGCACCGTTTGTATGACCCTAATACCACAGGGATGTCTTGGTAGGGCATGTATTTTACTCTGTCTAGCAATCCTAATGCCAGTCGCTAATGACCTAACATAGCCTAGTGCACTAATGAGCACCTTTAAAAGTATGTGTTAATAAGATTAATTAGATAATTTCCTAAAAAGTAACCACAAGTAAAGTCATAAATACATAAAAATTTCTAGAGTCCCACATGTACTTATGCACAGATATGTACTTTTGTGTTCATACATTTCCTAGTGATACAATGATTCTTACAGTGGACACAGTAATGGGAGATTACTAGAGATTAATTTTCAGTTTCAGTAAGTGAAAGTCTTTCTCTCGAAGTATGGTAAGTAAGAAGCTTTGCAAGATTTTTATGCACGTTTTTTAAGAATCATCTCTTCAATTTTACAGCTTAGGAATTAAAAATCTTTACTATTTTAATGTAAGTTTTAAAAGGGCTAGGAAAGCTAGTGCAGTAAATCTGTGCCATGGCAGAAAAAATCAGAAGAGTAGAGTAATGATTAAACATTTAATCAGAAGCATTATACTTTGTTGTGTTCTCATTGTAGCTGCAGGAAAAGATGCTGTAACAGATCTTTAAATAGAAAACCTCAGGCTAAATTCTACTTCATGCATCAAAAGCAGCTGCTAGGAGATGACCTAATTTTAGTGGCTTATCAATTCCTTAGTGCTTGTTGGTTGATGTAACTTTGATCCTCTGATGCTAGATGACTTTTGTGCTGAATATAGCTAGAATTTAATATGAATCTTTTGGATGGCTGCCCAGCCAAGCTGCATAATCCAAACAAAGAGAGCGAGCAGTACATGATTCAAGCTACTCACGTGTACAATAATACAAATATATGTATCCTGATTCCTTTGGGCAATAAGCGCCATGTCACCAAGCACATATTTCAAATACAATATCCTTGTAGTTTTTTTTTTTGTGGTTTTTTTTTTCCAAACACTGCTTTGCTTTTCATTAGAAAAACAACACAAGATGCAGTGAGACTCAGCTGCTGCCAAGAAATAATGATAGAGTCAATAATTGCAGGACGTCTTTAATGAATGTTTTCCAAGCAAATCATTGCCATTTCAAAGGGCTGTTATTTCTATTTATGTAGAGATTAGCCTACACATTATCAAGGAGAGGGGATGGTTCTATGGTTTTTATCATTAGTTTTTGTAGCATTTTTAAGGGATTTTTTTTAATACTAGAAAATGTCTTTGTCTCTCTCTCTCTATCTTACTCTTTATCTGGACTGTAACTTGTTTACCTTTTCCTTTCTCTCTTTCTCTTTTTGGCTCCTCACTAAAACCATCTGTGACACACGTACAAGTTGCTGGGTGTGTGAGCAATTCTTCACACATATTTACTTGCCCTACTTGGCATTATTTGATAGTCTTTAAAGATCATGCAGGAGTTTTTCATGTCCCATTTTTAAAATTCTCTTAGCAAGCTAAAGTAGGAATAAGAAAGTGGCCAGGCTGTTGCACAGCTTTTTTCTTTTTCTTTTTCTTTTTCTTTTTTTTTTTTTTTTTTTTTTCCCTGGGAAAAACTGTATGTAGAGTTTAAACTGGGGAGAATTTAGACTGGGAGGATTAGACTGGAAGGATTTCTGGGTTTTCTTCCTGGCACTCACAATCATGCTTTGTATAAACTTGGGCCAGTCACTTAGGGCCTGTTTTTCACACTCCAGTTGAAATAAATAGGAAATGCATGTACTCAGCACCTCTGCAAACCTGGTCATTTATCTCTCCTCCTTTCATTTATGCACAGATAAATATAACAATCTTTGCCTTTGCATATGCAAACTGAGTAGAATGATACAAATATGGGCAGTTAAACATGCAAATCCCTGATTTTGATGCACAGCTGTTCATTTCATACAACCAGGGATTTCTACATTTGTAAGCCTTGAGTTCTTTTTTGAAAAATGGGCTATAAATAACAAAATCTATACAGACTTGTCAAGGAGGCACACCTGAAATCGGTATGTTTGTGTAGCTTCTTTCCTATAGTTTCCCTTCTGTTAAAAATACTATCAGCAATAGTAATAATTTTAGCCTACTTTATCACTGGATTAAACCATGTTGTCAATGGGCAGATGCCTTGGGCTTTGCATGCTAATTGTAGGTTATTACAAGACCCAATGTTAAGTGTTTGACACATTCTCAGATTCTTAGGTGGGCTTAATTATAATTTCATGGTACCTGTATTTCTTCAGTGACACTAAGGGTGCTGAAAGTAAATAGCTAGCCTGTAACTCAAGATTGCCCCAGTGAAATGCCTATACTGAGGCAGTGTAGGCATTTCACTAGGACTGTGGACATATAGAAAAGGCCAGATCTAGTACAGAAAGCAGGAGAAAGAAAATATATGTCAGATTGATGTCTGTTTTCACCCTGCCTATCTCTGCTCAAAAAAAAAAAACCCAAACAGTAATAAGAACAAAAGTCTTCAACAGAAATGAGGGTGATTATTTAAATGCTACTTTTCTTAATCTAAAAATATCAGTGGCTCCTAGCTCCTATGTCCCACTCATGTAGGAACTTGGTGGACATCAGAAGAACTGAGGGTCTTTCTTGCAGTCACAAGATACTGTTCACTAGCTTCATTGCTGTTCTGCTGCTTTAAAATGGTAACATTTTGGTGAACATCCCAGTTTACAAAAAAAAAAAAAAATGTTTCTTTTCAGTAGCTTTGTTGTGGAAAAACTTAAATACCTATGTTTTGCCCAAAGTCTCACAAAAAAAACCAGAGCATAACAAGGACATTGTACCTGGGGTTTGAAATGTGGATCCTGCTCGCTGGGACAATTCCTCCTGTCTATGCCCCCTTCTTTGTCACTTTGCCTAGGACTCCACAACGTCCCATTTCTCATAGGATAGACAAGCCCATTGCACAACTGAAATGCAGAGGGATATCCATACATCCTAAATGAAGCCTTTACTCCCAAGATCTCACACTTTCACATGTCTCTGGCATATGCATCAGTCATGGGTTGGGGAAATGCTTGCCTTTTCGTTGCATGAGGTACACACCTCTAGTGAGATGACATGGGAGGATTCACAATGCCTGTACAACCTTTGGCTGAGTTTCAGGCTATGGGAATTGCCCCAGCCAGAAGATCGGCCATTCTTGTGGCAGAACAAAGAGCTGAACCCACAGCTTTTGTGCTATTGCCCCAGCCTTCCTGGTGTGCCAGTCAGCTTCCCGAATTGAACCTGATAATTAGTGTTGTGTGTAACTATGAGCTTACCAGGAGTCTTCAGTGAAACCAGACCAGCTTATACATTTATGACCCAATTTTGTTGCCACTGGACTGGACAGATTATTAACTTAAATTAAAATAATTTTAGATGGTCTATAAGTGTCAAAGAACAAACAAACAGCTGCTGCCTCTAGAAAGGAACAATGTATTTTGAGAATGGGGCTGGCAGCCAGGCATTCCAGGCTCCTCATGCTGGCCCTGGGCAAATCGCATGTTCTTGCTGCCTCATAGCCCCCATGCAGCACAGACAGAGTTGTTTTGCCTTCCTTCATTGTGGGTGTGTGTGAAGATTAAATAAATTACCTGAAAATTACAAGCATTACAGTTATTATTATTTTGTACAATCATCAGGAGCCTCTTGCTTCTAGTCAGTCCCCTGGCTTCTAGTGTTCAGTTAAAAATTCATAGTAGTGGGGTGTTTTTTGCTGGGTTTGTGGCTCTGTACTTTGCTGAGGGTTTTGTGATCCTAGTTACCAATGAAGAAAGCTCCTACCTTACATGATATTCTGAAGATTAATTTCATACTTCGTGAAGTGAGTCAATATTGCAAAATGCCAGGCTTTACTACTGTCAAGACTGTATTAAGTAGTTGGGGCTAATATGAGCAGAAGTGCCCCGCTTGCAGGGTGAGCTTCTAAGCAGCATCACCAACGGGCCCAGTTGCCTGGTCTACAGAGGAAGCCAGCTGAGGCAAAGATGGGCTGGAAACACAGATGCATCTCATTGACCTGGATGTGGCAGCTGTACTCTTCTACCTGTATTTAACCCACATTCTGGATATCTCTGGATGTGAGTTAACCTAGTTGCTGAATATCCCTGTGTGTTTTTCAGCCCACTTGCTATGTCTGTGAATGCAATGTAAATGAGGCTATGGTGCTGTAAAGTATGATATTACCTGTGCAAAAAGAGGCTTTTAAATCCAGTAATGCATAACGTAGTTTCAAGAGCAAATGTGATCAGATATGTGAAATGACCCTGAAATGTTTTTGGAGGGCTACTTGTTTTTCCAGCATCCTTGAACTTTTACTTTTCAGCAGTATGAAAACCAGTTTTGACATGGATTACTTGTTATAAAGACATTAGTACTGAGTGCTGCTAAATGATCACAAATGAGCAGTTAGCAATTTGAAGGCACTCAAATTCTGAAATATTTATTTCATGGAACCAGTGTTCTAACTAATGTTTGCTACAGATCAAGTGAAAAAATGGGGATACAAAATCAAATCAAATAAAATACATACAAAATTCTATGCTGCTTTCTAATTTTTAGGCTTATTTGTGCTTTACCCATGAAGTGCCACATATAAAACCTCATCTTCATGAACACTTATGCTTTGTGCCAAATTACGTGCCACTGTACTTACTCTGGATTGACAGTGCTAAAACTGAAAATGGAGTTTTCCTTGTCCAAAATCCTACTATTTGTTCCTGCAATCGGACATTTGTGCATGGAAGAACACCACAAAATACCAGTTTTGCCTTTGGGGCATTTTTGGCACTTTCTGAGGAAAAGATCTCATTCGTGTATGTGTAATTGAAGTACCAAACATTGATCACAAGCGTGCAGTCCGTTTACTAGTAGTCCTTAAAGATCCACCTGTCTAACTAGACTTTTGGAAAATACTTTGAGTAAAAAAACATATTTGTTAGTCAAGAAAGAGACTCCAAAAAATACCTTATCTTGACATGCATTAACATGTAAGGCCCATGGCGCTGGAAATACAATGTCAGTGGTGATCCTATTTCATTGAAACTTTAGAAGCAAACTAGTTCATGGCGTGTGCTGTAAATAGTGTAACAGCCACCAGCAGCACTTATTGGGGGGCAGAAGCTTGGAAGCCCATGGTCCTTTCTGGGGCAGTAGTGTAAAATCAATAAGGCACAACTGTGCCCAGCAAGTGCCAACAGAACTCTGGAGGCACCTGAGCAAGGCTGTGATACTTGTGGGCAGGCATGTTGAAGTTTTGCCTCAGTGCATTATTGGAAATAGCTCCGTATGACTTATCTGTGATCACACGTGACAACCATGAGTGAGCAGGGAATGAATGCAGATCTTCCACATCCTCATCCACAACCTCAGACCATTTTTCTTACCTTTTTCTGATGTTTTAACTCACAGAAGAAACTGACACTGAAGAAACAGTGTGTCTCCTACAGCCTGTGTGACTCAGACAACTATGGATTTCTTTGCTGTTTTGGTGATTTGTTGTGTGAAAAAAAATAATAAAAAGTAGCAGTGCTGCAATTATGAGTTAGTTACCAGGCTTAGGTTTTCAAAAGCAATTTCCTTAGTTTATTTTATGTTTTCATTTTCTTACAGCTTGAGAAAATTCAGGAAATAAGACTTGTTTTATTTAAGAATGCCCAGTGTCTTTTTTGGAAGGAAGACCCAGGCTGTGCTACACTGCCATTAATGGAAGTGAGAGTAAAGAGTCTAATCCTTTCGCAGCAGGGGAGATTGGAGCATATTGTGAATATGATTTCAGTATATATATACTAAGTTCCCCAAGGGTATCTCATCAACAGCAACTTCAAAAGTTACTTTCATGCCACTTCCACTCAGCTGACAAGAACACTTGACATTTTGAGAAGGTTTAGAATAGAAAGCATTAGCAGTTCGTGTTGATCATGTAACTCATTGGCAAAAACACTACTGTTTAAATATCATGTTCAGTCATCACTGGATTGCAATCTAATGAGCATAAGAGATGAGTACTTCTCAAAAGTGACTTGTTTTGTAACTTTTACAGTTACAAACTTGCAAAATGTAAAACATGGACATTTACTTCCCCCTCAAATATAATTTTCCAGGACAGTGTCCTTTTGTGCCTTGGAAAGGCACACCAAACAGTGGTAAATAAATAATCATGATTCTATACTTTCTGCTTGGTAAAATCTCAATAGGAAATTTTAATTGATATGAACAGCATGAGCAATCTTGCTATTATCATAGTTACCACGTATGTTCTAGCTTGTCTTTGAACGCCTCCAGCTTTATAGATTTATTTAGCCATTGTCAAGTAGTAGCGTTCCAAGTAATCCTCAAGTAAAAGGAAATGTAATATCCTCTTTCCGCCAAATGACACAATCACTGCTTGATGTTTCCTCTTATTAAACCGACCAGCTTTTAGAATTCACTTTGGCATGGATCAAGGAGTGGGATTGCTGATGTCTTTAACTTGCTTGTTTATTTAACTTCCCAGTACATAATCAGCTGAATAAAAACTACCTTGCCCTAAATATATCTGAGTGGCTATACTGTATTATACTAATGACTGCAACGTGCAGAAAGCCAAAACAAGTGTTTTGCCAGTATCAACAGAAATTATGAAAACACAGTTTGCTGCAATGTACGAATTATTGCTGCCAGCTTGCAATTCCCAAGTTAACTCTTGATGAAGTTGTAAATTGTGACAATGAATACTGTTTCTATCTTGAGTCATACTGTGGGCCAATTTCTGCTGTCATAAATTGAGACTAAAACCATTACAATTAGATGATTCTATTTCTGTCCAACTAAAACCAGAATTTTCCTTCCAAAAATCAAATAATGATGGTGTGAGATGGAAAAAGGCATACATGGTGATTTCTGTTGCGCAATTTCAACAAGTTCAGGTACAGAGGTGGAAGATAACTCAATGACTCAGTCTGGGAGTTAACTTAAGCCAAGATATATGGTTCAGAGCTTTGTGAAAAAGGAAGTAGAAGAAATCTAATTTCAAGATCCATTGGAAATTGAGGGGAAGCAAACAATTATCTGAGAGACAGAAAGCAAGGAAGGGATAAGATAAAAATTTGTCAGAGAAATAAGGGGTGGGGGGAGGAATGGAATTATTTCTCTGAATCCTCCCTAAATGTTTTCAGATACTTTGTTCCAGATCTAGTTTTAGCTTTTTAAAAACAAATCCTCCCTCTTATTTTAAATAAGGGTGTGCTAGAATTAGAAGCACTTACCCAAACCACCCAGACTTTAACTTTCAGGGTTCTGAAAAAATGGGACCTGGAACTGAAACAGCTTTGGTTTGGCTTTTGCAGAACCCAAAACACCTTTTTCCCCATCTCCACCCCATAGCAAGGCTGAAAGCTCAATCAGAGAACTAGCTGTGAATGTGTAAAACCAGCACACACTAAAAAGAGGAACTGCAATTCAGCTAACTCACCCTGTGCAGTGCTGACTTACGGGATACTGGAAAGACAGTAGAAATTTTTCCACCCAGGAGTAGCTATGGAAGGAAGCAGGATCATTTTGGGAGCATGGAGCTGTATTGATCTAGCAGCAAGGCTGTCTCCACAGAGTTACACTGGCGATACATCCCAAATCTACCTGTGCTTGCATCTTGGCTGAGAATAGCTGAAAGTCTGAAACCTTTTCATGTATACTGTGTGTACCATTTCACTTCATTGCTTTGCTGCATTGCTCCTTCCCTGCAAGTGTTTATAGAAAGGTTGTTCTCCAGGTTAGAAGAGTTACTTTCATTGTTTAGCTTCTTCCAAGTTCCATCCTTAATTATAAACGTTGTCAAAATTGTTTCCTACTGTCTAGTCTGAATCTGCCTCCCTCTATTTTAAAACCGTTACCCCTAGTCCTATCACAACAGACTCTGCTGAAGTGTTTCTCCCTGTCTTTCCTGTAGGCCCCCTTTAGGTACCGGAAGACCACTATAAGTTCTCCCCAGAACCTTCTCTTCTCCAGGCTGAAACAGCCCCAACTCTCTCAGCCTGCCCCCATAGAAGAGGTGGTCCAGCCCTCTGATCATCTTTGTGGCCCTCCTCTGGACCCTCTCCAGCTGGTCCATGTCCTTCTTATGTTGGGGGCTCCAGAACTGGACACAGTACTCCAGGTGGGGTCTCACGAGGGCAGAGTAGAGGGGCAGAATCACCTGCTTTGACCTGCTGGCCACACTCCTTTTGATGCAGCTCAGTATGCTATTGGCTTTCTGGGCTGCAAGCATGCATTGCCTGCTCATGTTGAGCTTCTCGTCCACCAGCACTCCCAAGTCCTTCTCCTCAGGGCTGCTCTCCATCCATTCTCCACCCAGCCTATATTTGTGCCTGGGATTGCTCTGACCCATGTGCAAGACCTTGCACTTGGCCTGGTTGAACTTCATGAGGTTCTCATGGGCCCACCTCTCCAGCCTGTCCAGGTCCCTCTGGATGGCATCCCTCCCCTCCAGCGTGTCAACCACACCACACAGCTTGGTGTCATCAGCGAACTTGCTGAGGGTGCACTCTATCCCACTGTCCATGTTGCTGACAAAGATGTTGAACAGGGCTGGGCCCGATACTGACCCCTGAGGGATGCCACTCGTCACTGGTCTCCACTTGGACACTGAGCCATTGACCACTACTCTTTGAGTGTAACCATCCAGACAATTCCTTATCCACCGAGTGGTCCATCCATCATGTTTTGGTACAGATCAGTTTGAATTAACTCCTCCTCAGCCTCTAAAATCTTGGGGACTTTTTCAACAGTAATTTGACAAGATTTTTTTTAAAGCTTCCAGAACAGAGCAAGCAATTCTAATCATAATGTAAGCATTTTCAAATGAGAATATTCTTTCTGAAAATATGTCCACTAACAAAGAAAGTATGTGGGAAAAAAAAAATCTAAGAAAAAAAATCCAGGCAATCTTACTGCCTTTGTCATGATATAAATCTCCATTTTATGAGCATTCCACTGATTCTTTCCAGCACTTTTAATCTTTTCTGTAATGTTTTGTTAGAGAATAGTCACAAACTGTTTTGTCTTTTCCAGATAGAATAAGGAAGGATTGTTGCATGTATCCCTAGAGTGTCTTGGTCGGAGATTTTACTGGAGACAACAGAAGTCTCATGTACTTCAAATACTCTCCTGCACAAGGTCAGCTCGATGCTCTGGGACATGTTTTGAAATAGAAGTGTAGCATAAGATTGTAAAACCTAACAACGGCTTCCTCACCATGGAAAAAATCTGTACAAACGATGATGTGTACAGAACAGTGATTCAATATTAGTGTTATTTCCTGTAATAGAGAGCCAAATTTTAGAACACTGCATAGAAGACAAACATCTTCTGCTGACTCACCCTCATCTTGCTCCATCTTCAGATTTTACAATATCTTTGGTTAGTATCAACCTTGAGTTGATGCTTCAGCTAACACATCTGTCCTGTTTTACTCCCTTCTATGGAAGAGGCTTAGTCCCAATTTAAATGTGTTGTGAAAACAGGTGAAATTCCCACCTGCTGTTGTACACTTTTTTTCCTCTGCAGGAAAGGCTGAAGTTTGGTTTGGTTTGCATAGGGTTTGGGTTTTTTTGTTATAGTTTGAGTTAACATCACAGATAGACTCATGGGTGGGTATATATCCAATACATATATTGCTCTAAGAAACAGGTGTGAAACGCTGTAGAGACTCATTAGTTTTATAGTTCCACTGTTGTTGCAAGAAAATTATGTGCTGCTTTTCTCCAGTCCGTTTTGAACTAGAAAAGCTGCCAGAAGCTTACTCACCATTTTCATGAAAGGTCTATATGATCTGAGAGGTGGGAGTTTGGGGATGGCACACCCATCTGCTGGCATCTTTGAGGGAGAACTAGAGCCATTTGATTTAGCCTGGAGGAGGAGGCTGTTCAAACTCACTGGCGAAGGAGTTACTGCTACCAGTAACAAACATGCATACTGTTCCTTGTAGATACAGCTACGCACATTTGCTGGAATGTCATGGATGGGTCTGTTTGTTCTTTGGTGTTAGAAGCAAGGACAGTGCAGGAACTGATGTGCCAATACTTGGAAAATGCTGTATGAGACTACGCAGCGGCATGGTGGTAGGAGCCAGACAGTAAGTGTAGGATTACCTGATGGCTTATCTTCTTGAGAAACCTGGATCACTCAGGTTAAACCTGGAAAACTGTTACTCCAATCTATGGCAGAATTGGCATAGAGAAGAATTGTGAGATTTTTGCTATTCCAAACAGAAGCAAAGGAAGGGACCTAAGACATCTCTGCTTTTTCTGCCTATCCTCTTTTTCTGCCATGAACATAGGAGAACGCTGTCCTTCTGGCCCACAGTGAAATTTCCTCTCAAGTGAAATGCCAAGCCATGGACCTGATTTGTTCCTAGAAAGGATAATGCCATGCCCAGGAAGAAGACAAGAGCTTTTGGAAGGCCTCGTAGTATTCTGGGGGCTGAGACTACGCATACCAGAGGGCGGGGGGGAGGAGAGAAGAAATGTAAGATCCTGTTGAGTGTTGGCCTTAGAGTGGAAGAGTACATAGGAACATTAAATGTAGTTTATCTCTGCATGTAATGTTCTTTTTTGTGCTTGATTATTTAGAGAATTACAAACTACGCTTACCAATAAGCAAATGGGAGCATTGCTGCGGGCATGCAGTGAGCACAGCTTATGTATGTGATGTTATTTAGTAAATAGCACAATGTTGTCTTCTTGATATCGGGGTCACATGCTTTGCATGGAGGACTTAAGCTTTTACTAGGAGTAAAATCCATTAGGAAAGGCAATTGTTTCCTCATACCAGTTGCCTCCCACACCAGTACGTTGAAAATAGACCGCTTCCTTCTCCAGAAATTCCTTTTGAGATGACAGAAACTTCCCTCATCACAGCCTTAGAACATGGAGACTTAATGCTTTCTATTCATTAATCATTTTGTATTTTTGACTGTGTTAATGAACATCTGCTACTATCTTTAGCACAGATCCCAATTTGATCTTGAATTTAGGGAATGGAAAATCCTGATAAACATCCAGGCTGTCATGAATGCAAAAGACAAAGTCTTTGTAGTAAAATGTCTCTGACATACACCCATGAGAAGTGTTTGATGTGTTGTAAAAGGCATCTCTCTTTTCCTTTCTTTTTCCAAAATATTTTTCCTCTTTGGCTTTGCTGAGCAGACTGTGGAAGTAAATTACACAAAGTAACCCTTCTTTTCCTCTCCTACTGCCCTCTTTTTTGTTTGATCTTGCAGTGATGGGATAACGATGAGTCTGTAACTTGAAAGTCATTTCTGTAGTGACTTATAGCATGAATAGAGAGGTTTTTATTTTCTGCTGTTAAAGGGAGATCAAAGTATGATCTAGAGATTAGACTTGTTTTTAGAGAGGGAACTGAGCAGCTGATTTCTACTTCCGTCACTGAACTGCTGTGTCAAACTGGGCAAGTCACTTAATTTCTCTGTGCCTTCGGCCTTTGCTGAGTACTATAGCATTCAGCTCTTGTGCTACTAGCAAATGTTTTGCATGGCTCAATCATAAATGACTGCCTGCACGCTAATTAGCCTCAGCCAGTGCAAAGTTCATTATCCTTGTTTTCAACCTTTACACCAATTCCAGGGATGCGATGGCTGGTTTTGATTTAGGTTTGGTCACAGCTTGCAGGAGGGGAAGAAAGAAAATGCTGAGGTCTGCAGAGGAAATGCAGGCAATGGCACAGACTGTAGGCTGGAGGGAATTTCTGGGCTCAGGGCTGTACTGTACGAAGGATGCCAGCATCAGAGAAGCATTATTAAAGCATTTTATCTTGGCCTGGATTACTTTACACAACCAGCTGAGCTACTAGCAGCAATATACACAATGCAGGCCAACCTCCCAAATAAGTCCTGTGTCTCACATTGGCTGCAGTTGACTTTTGGTAACCAGATTTTTACTGTGCTGCTACTCAAACTAGTTCAAATAACACTAGCTGAGGTACGCTGGCCATCTATCACAGCTGTAGTTTGCAGGTAGTGCATGCTTGTAGGCTGAAACTGGCAAATGAGAAAGTAAAGTCTGTCAGTCGGCCAGCCTGCTGCATCTGCACGAATGCACAATCCACTGAAAAGCAATCGACTGGCCAAGCCCTCCAAATACCAGGGCAAAGTTGTGCCAACAGTTGTCTCCCTGACAACCATGTGAACACTCTTATACGTGGAAGAAACTGGTCACAATCAGTCTAGAAGATAAAAAACTTGTGGAAATGCCTCTGCTCCAGATAAGGCTGCACTTTCGCCATCTGTAAAGAGAGAAAGATGTCAGGAGTGTCCTATTCTGTGGCAATACTGGATTTTTAATCCGTAAGTACATGCAAAGGCAACATAATTAAATCAGAAGCAATACAATGCTGTGTGAGAAATTAGGCTCACATCAGTTCTCTGTTTTGTACACAGGCAGCCTAAGAGAAGAGATTCCTTGCTGCAAAATGCCTGCAGTCTGCCTCCCCACAGAATCAGAAAGAGTTAAAGAAAACTTCCAAATATTGCACGCATCCGTGAGGGAAACAAGGTAGCTGCCTTCTCCCAAGTTATCAGCAGGGAAAGAGGAGTGAAGAGATTAACAGGCTCTGTGTGTGGTGCAATGTATTGTATTTTGGTTTTGATGCACCTGAGAAAAGCAAATCCTCCAAATTTCCCGGTATGACACAGCAAAGCAAACCTCATGAACCCCTGCAGCAGCTGCAACAGTGTCTTCTTGCAGTGTCTTGTTGTGTGCTTCTTGGGTGGCACACAACATTTTGAGTTAATGATAGGCTAGCTGCTAAAGGCTAACCCTTGCAGCTTTGGGTTCTGGGAGCAGAGGAACAGGAGGGCAGCTTGCTGCCAAATGTCTGAGAGTACCTTACTCTTGGGAAGCACTGGCAGACTATAAAGTACTCTCACTGTTAATTCTTGTTGACATTGCATAGACAGCTTCATTCTGTTCTTTCTCTGCCTCCTTTGACTTAATTTGTTTGGGAAAGTACTTTTTCTGTGCAGATTGCATAAATTCATATACTCTACTGCACTGACAGATGTGTCTTTGTTTCAGAAAAAGCCGTTATTTTTTTCAGTGCTGAATGTGAATGGAACATTTCACATTGGTGGCTTCCAAAAATATTTATAAAACGAAGCTGAACAGTTCAAAATATTTTGCCCTCCTACACTGTCATTCACAAGCCTTTGTAACAGTGTTATCAAAAGCAATTTGCAGTGGAACATGCATGAATCAGCCACAAAGACTGTTAGTCAACAAATGACTGAAGGCACAGATTTTTGTCAGCTCTACCCCACAGGATGTGTGGCAGAACCCAGTTAGCCCAACTGTAGCTAACAGGGCAATTATTCTATATTGTGGGTCAAAAACTGTCTTATAATGATCCTTAGCTCTCATAACTCCTGCTTATCTGATGAAAGAGAGAGTGAAGAAGTAGAAAAGGACTAAAATTCCCCTTTCTCTCTCTTTCTGCTGGTCAGATATGATTTGACACTTCACTGACCTCCACAGGCAGTGCTTGCTCTGAGGCATGCCATGACTCTGGTAATCTGGCTGTGAGAGGTGGCATTGTTTGTGTTCCACATTTCAGCACTGACAATTACTTAGGTGTCCTTCAGCTCACTCTTCTGTTCATTGGTTCTTCCTGAACACACTGCTAAGAAATGAAGCATGCTGCATCCGCTTGAGCAGAGAGGAATGCTCTCTATGAACACATAAATGCATCAAACTTACTCTTAGGTTTCATTATAAATTAAAACAGCCTCTTTGCTAATTGATTGTAATGATTTCAGTAATCTTCACCACCATATTGAAACCAGGGCATCCCACATGTTTCTTCCCACAAGAAGTCATCTGAGTGAACTATATCTGCAATCAGTGCCCTCCAGCTGCAAGTAGAAGAGCGTGGCTGACAGACCTCATTAGTACAGTGACGGTCACTGATGGGGAAAGATTTGATTGGTAAAACCATATGTATTCCATGCCCATTCTCAACTTGGTCACTTCCATCTTTAAAGTCTTAAAATGTTGTATAATGAATAGTTAATAAGTCCAAGGAAAACTACTTATAAACCTGCTAAATAATGTCTATCTCCATTGGCTTTGGTCAGCCCATCCCTGTCCCAAGGAATAAGGGACAGTGAGGCTAAGCACTACGCTGAAACACTCTCATTCTCTTCAATGGGCAAACGGTTAGAAAAGACATTTTAAACAGTAGGAAGTCTCCCTCACTGAATAGTATAGCTAAGAGCTCAACAGCAAGAAAAGACAGTGTCTGTCCTTCTACACTATCCTATCTTCCTAAATATGAGTTTATGATGATGAAAAAAAGGTGGGCAGCTTTACTCAACAATGAACAGAAACTCCACCTGATCCCCTTTCTTCATTATTAGGAGATAAAATATCACTCTAATATACCCAATGCCTGCACCCTGGGTAGGATGCCATTTCCCTTTAATAGGTATAGAAGTTTCTTTCCATGCAGTTCTTTCATTGTTTGGACACAATCCTTTTCCATGCACTTGCATTTTCCTATTGCATTATTTTTCCATTATTATTTTTCCATTACTATTTTTTTTTAATTGCTGGTGAGTGTGTGACCCTTTTGTTGTCCATATGCTGTGTTAATTCTGTGGTATTTAAGCATGTCAAAATGAAAAGTGCCTCAGCTGAACATCATTTTCAGGGGAGATCAGTGATTGATTTCCTTTTTTTTTTTTTAAAAAAGCCACTTATTTTGGTTTTGTGCATTTTGGAGGCTTGTGGATTGAAGTTACTTCTAAAACTTCAAAACAGGAAAGAAGAGCACCCTTTCAAGCATGTGTTGCAATGCACTTGCTACCCTCTTGCTTATAGCTTGCAGCAGTAATGGGTGCCTAGACACAATTAAAGACAAAAATGTGGAGAGAAGTCACAGCAGACACGTGGTCTTTGGAACCCTGTAAAATTCCCTTTAATGAATTTGTAACTTAATTTTAAAAAAACAAACAAACTCAATTTTCCCATTTAGTTAGAATTAAAATAGTAATCATTTTGATGAAAATATTATTGAGGAAACTACTTCTCTAGTATTTTGTGGGCTGGGCTTGAACAGATATGAGATATGGAGTTTGCCTCTAATGTAACCATGCCAAGGGAAGTGAAGTGGGAATTGATACGACAGATCTTCTCAGACTATCTGAAGAACTGGGTTAAGGGATGAGGGTTGACAGGGATGTTCTTCTGGCACGAAGTAGCCCTCTAGATGAAGGATGACATGTATCTGTGCAGAAGGCATTTGTTTTTGATAGCCAAGCCATGACTGTGAAGTACGCTTTCTTTCCTCTGGGAGCTTATCTCAGATTTCACCAGTTCCTACTGCAAGTGAAGAGCACCTTTTTTTGACCGTGACATTTCTGGCATAAATGTTTAGGAGACGTGTAAAAATCCCAAAACAAACATGTTTAGGAAAAGGATAAGTGACCAAACTCACAACAGATGATGGTGACATTACTTAGTGCATGACTGATTTGCACATTTATTCTGCTCTCACTGAAGTTATAAGTAGCAACAGGATTAAAACAAGGCATGTTATGATACTAGCATGCCTGATGCATTACTGAGCATAGGCATATGCCTAGACATGGGCACAATGTTTGAAGATACTTGATTTCCCAAGGAAACCTTGAACTTGCCTGCAGAAGTCCTGCTACAGCTTTTAAACTTTGTAAAAATGCAGTTTCAAAATTCACCTCCTGCCTTGAAAGTATAAACAAGGTTTTGCAAAGAGCTTGTGAGATGCTCATCTTCCCATTACAACATGATGGCTCTGTCTTAAGAAACCATTTTTTGGAAAACATCAGTGAGTTACTTGGACTTGCACCCTTATGCTTGGTAGGTGTACACTGCAGTACCCCTAAGGTGAAGCACCTGCTATTGAGAACGGCCTTGCCACCAGGTAGGGACAACAGACACTGAGCACCAGACGCAGGTAGGTGATGCTGACGGAGGTGTCCGACTACATGGAGAGACAGGAGAAACAAGAAGTGGCCAAACTGGTTATAGGGGCCCTGTTAGGGGCTCCATGGTGCTGGGTCTTGTTCAGGCAGGCTATGAAACCTGCTGCGGCAGGGTGGCTTCATTTGGAAAGAGCCTTGCACTCCCGTTTTTTTCATCCTTTCCCACTCCCATTTTTGTCCTAATTCCTTTTCCCTTTTTCCAGTGTTTTGATTGAAAGAACACACTGGGAATGCTGAGTGCTGCATTGGAGGGAGGGCCCCAGTTAAACTGGTTCCAGATGTGCTCAGGCTGGCTGGGCCATGTGCACTGAAGAGGCACCGAAGAGGAGTGTGTTGCTTCTCTGGTTGGTAGAAGGCACCATGTGCCAGGCAATGCACGTGGCTGACTGCCGCAGTTACTAACTTTGTATGAACTGCATTAATTGTGGACGTAAACAGTGCTGAGTGCCAAGCATGTCACAAGCTGATTATGAAAGCTGTGGTGTAGGTAGAGTTTCAAATTATGCTTCACTTTTAATTTCAAGTGCCTTTCCCTCCTCCCTTCCCCTCCGAAATTCCTTGAATGTGTCTGTATTTACGAAAATACAAATGTGTATCCAGTGGGAGAGCTATCAGGTTGTAAATACTACAAGAGCACCTGCTGATGGCCATGAGCAAACCGCCAGCAGAGGCCCGCAGCCTCCGGCCGGGGAGGGCCCCCTGCCCCGTGGGCCCAGCTGACCCACTTTCTCTGCATTTCTCCCTACACTACCCGGACCCCTCCCGTGCTCCAGGGCTTGAAGCCTTTTAATCCTTCGGAGAGAGCAGCAGCAGCGCCCTGCGCTGCTCCCCCCGGGGCGAGCACTGGCTGCGCGGCCACGCAGGGAGTGACAAAGCAGGGGAAGGCGGTGGCACAGCCACGTCTGTTGGGGAGCTTCTGGCCCGATACCCCTTGCCTTGGTCTGAAGCATGTTTTGAGTTTATCTGGTTATTGTCCTAAACTTCCCCTGGGGCTGATAACCAACCTGGCTATCATCTCCCAGTAATTAACCTTAACAAAGCAAGCAATATCCATAATAAAATATGATGTAACTGAAATTCCCTGTGTGCACAGCAATGGTGCTGATGGCATTTCTATACAATGTAACCCCACCTTCCAGCAAGGGGACAGGACATCAAAGTAATTTGTAAAGGCGTTGTGACTCGTGCTCCAGTGTTTTGTCCTTGCCATTGCTGCGGCAAACTGCGTCCGGCTCAGCGTACACTGAATATTGGCTTGCTGTGAGGAGTACATGTAGGTGCTTTGTAGCAGACCATGTGCTTAGCATGGTGAAACAGTGCTTGGTACGATTTTCAGCTGATTAATTGTAACTCACTTTTTGATCGCACTTTGCTTTCCTGTGTTTCTGCTAAAATAGTGGGATCTCTTTTTGTCTTCTTAAAAGAATGTTAGAGGAAAAGCCCTTAGTTGCATAAAAGTTTGGAAAGGGAGAAGATAATACTATCTCATTTTTAAATAGAAAACTCTTCCCAAACAGGCCAGAAATAAAATATTTGAAATTACCAATTTGGCTTGGGCACACACCCATTAGAGTACAATAATCTTTGCTTGGTTTGAAAAATGCATGCTGGGTTTTAATAAAGATTACTGGATTATTGGAAAACTGTACAGAACTTGTCAGCAGAGCATTTTCTCAAGTGTATAAACATCATCAAATATACACGCAAAGTGCATGCAAGTACACGGAGATAATGAAAAGGGCACTTTGTCCGAAGAACTTAAAGCTTCCCTGGTGCAGCTGATAAAACTTGGAACAAAAGCAAAACTGCTGGGAAAGAGCTTCCTGGCAGCATGGGCTTCATAGGTTTAGGGCCAATGAGCGTTCATGGAGTAATCAAGCTCTGTGGGCACTGTGACCCCGGAGTAACAGCTTTAGGTCACTCTTAAGGCTGTTGTGTCCTTGAAGGATGGTGGGGATGGGGCCTGTTTCTGTTCTAGAGGAAGGCAAGTGCTTTGGTGTTTTGAGAGGACAGGCTGTCTTGTGTGCTTGGCTATGCTCCATTGCTTTAAGACATTTCCCACTGAGGATGTCATGGCTGCCAGTGGCTACTGACCTATTTGTAACCTGTGTTTCACGGAAGTTTTATTTTGAGTGTGGTAAGTGGAGAGTTGCAGGACATTTGGGCTTGATCTTCCCCCCTCTTGCAAAGGAAGCACCTTCAGTCAAGTTTTGAGCTATCTAATGGTGTTGGATTATCCTTAGCTAATATAATAGTGTCCTGCTGTTAAGGGTAATAAACAAATCCCCTACTGACTGTCAGATCTTTCAGCAGCTTTGACAGGTTTAACTGCCAGGTGTCAGTGATAAGGCCATGGTCCTTGGCAGGACTTTAGGATACTGTCCATGAGACACTGGGAAAAGAAGGATTTTCTAGAAGGGTTATAGATATTTGCTTATCTAAATGGGTTAGGGTGCTGTTGCTTCCCATGTGTCTTTCTCAAAACACAGTATGAATATTGGGTTGTAGATGGCAGTCACCCAGAAGTATAAATCAGAAGGACTACTGGGTACAGCCAAGTGCATGTCTCTACCTCCTTTGCAGTTGTTTCTTTCTTAATAGCTACCTTGGTTACCAGATGGTTCAGTCAGGGTTTACTTCTTTTTTTTTTGTTTGTTTTCAAACAGTTGTATGAAAATGGCAGTAAACAGTAATGTGCAAGGACAAAGAATTTGCACATTACACAGGGAGTAAATTTTAGGTACCCATCCAAGCAGAAAAGTGAAGATTTTGCAGAGTAGTTGCTAGACAAAAACATCTCAGCTCAAATTTATTGATCGGTTTACAATAGTAAACTTTAGTTTTCTTTTACATAAAACAAATTATTTTTCACTTCAGTAAAGATTAAGAGAAAACTGAGTAGTGACTGCAGGAGTTGGTCTTAGTGACAGAGTTAATGGGATAATCTTATTAAGGGGAATTTTTCCTGTGTTTAGGTTAACGCACAGAATCTGTGGTAGGGGAAATAAAAATTATGTTGAATGAGTGCCACCAAGTGTCCTCCTGCCGTATATGAAAGCCTAGGTCTGAAGCGGGGGAAACACAACATCGCACCACAAATTTTTGTAACTTTGAGAGGAACATCACATGGATAGCAAATTCTGTTTGGGTGGGATGAGTCATAATTAATATCCCATTGAAGTGCGACAGCAATACGTGGAGATCTGACAAAGGTGAAGTGTCTGTGGTAGGGGCAGAAATACAGATATAACCATGGTTATCCATCCAGTTAGTCTATCTGTTCCATTTGATGTCTCCTCTGAGTGACTGGTGCTGCTCAACATTGACACTGTGCTCTCTGTGGCTGTGCTGCCTTACGTCAGATGATGATGCCATACACCTGATTTTCCTTTAGCAGGGCTGGTATGTGTCATAAGACTTCCTAACAGGTGACATGAGTTATAGAGTTGGCAATCGACTTCTCCATTTTGTCCCTCCTTTGGTTACTATTGATCCCAATGCCAACCTTGCCAACAAAGGCAGTGGTGGCAAGGCCAAGACTGAGTGTGTAAGGACAGTGAGTTTCAACAAACAAAACAAGCTAAGCATTGCCAAATGTCCTCCAGGATGGTTTCATTCTGGCTTCCCTGTAGATTAAAAGGTTCTGATAGATCTTCAAATTTTCAGTTCGTACATGAGTATGATTAAAGGAGGAGGATTTGTATTAGTATATCTTTAGTCTTACAACTTGCTGAAATCCGGGTGATTCAAACAATGGATACCCAAGTTGTCAAAACTCCAGTCACATTTCTCTCATGCTGGAAGCTGGGGCAAAAGAGAGATGCCCAAAAGCTGTTTTACGATGCACACAATAATAAGTGCCCCTTGTCATGCTGGAGTTCATTGCCTGAATTTCCTCACTGCAGCTAGAGACTATGTCTAAAGCAGCTACACAAAGAGTATGAAGGAGATTTTTCCTGTGATGAGTGGCAAACCAGTTACCTCTCCTCAGCAATGTGAAGTGCTTTTTGTACTGGTGAAACAGCAGAAGAGTAGAGTAGAACATGTGCCTAGCCAAAGACACTGTTGATTGCAGAGTTCTCCACTTATTTGGAGATGACATAAATATTTTAGGTCTCAAAATGTGCTGAATCCTGCATGCAGAATTTTGACATTTTTTCCTGGAATATATTTATATACGGATAAACTGAGCAGTGCCATGGTACATGGCACCCATTAAACTCAGAGGAGTGCCAGCGAACAGAAGGGAGCACCCTACATTGCAGAGACTCTGGGAACCAAGTGAGCAGCAGACTCACTCAGTTTAATCAGCACCCCGTTGTATGTGTCAGGACCCTTGCACAGGAGTTAATGGATGAACAGCCTTCTGCTAGCACAAATTTTCCATTGTAGCACTCTCCCTTCTGCTCTGTTTTAGTATTTCACTATAAATTAACTTAAAAGAGCAGGGTTTATTGCTGTCTGAGCATGCTTTGAAAAACCTCACTTTTGAAACTGTGTAACTCTTCTTTGCATGACAAAAGGTGGAATTGGAAAGAACAGAAAGAGGAATCAGTATAGTGGCCTTGAGTTATTTGGAAGGATTTTCACGTTTTGTATGGGTGATGTATATTTTGTGGGACCTGCAATATCTGATACCAATGCTCAAACCATTTGGTCTCACAACATGTAAAATACATGCTATTTACTTAGTATTTACTAGTATGCACAGCTTTCTAAGCACCACTGTGTGGTGTGGTTAACTAAGCTGCCCTCTGCATGTGGTTAGGTAAGGCAAGGTGCTAGAAGTATATGAGCAAGGTGAGAAGTACCTTTGCAGACTCCAATAAGCTTTGGTTTAGGTAAAATTAACCTTCTACACAGAGAACAATAAGGAAGTAACTGTTCTTTTCCTTTTGTGTCCTTGCCAAGCAAAATAGATACAATTATCACTATTCTTGCCAGTAAATCACCTGTTATCTCAGTTTAAAAGTATTTCATTTTTTCAAGGACAGTATTTAATATACTGGAAAATATTCCCATGAGACTGTGGTATCTAAGCACGATCTCACCATTCATACAAGAGGAAAAATAATAGCTTGTTCTCTGAAATGGCCAACCTTACTACAGCTTTAGAAGCACTCTTTGGGGACCTGAATAGAAGGAAATGGCAAACTGAAAAGGATTGCTGAGAAAAAAGTTCAGATACTTCCAAATTTTATGAAAAAAAAGAAAACGACCAAAAAAACCACATGCAAAAAATCAGACTAATCATTTCCAAAAGGAAATTATCAGATAACTATTGTTCTGTTGGCCAACAATACTAGTTTACTAAATAAGGAAATAATAAGGAAATAAGAGCTTAGGGATCCAGTATAATTAATAAAATGGGGAGGCTCTCCGGAAGAAAGGCTTTGCACAGGGCCTGAACTTCCAATAAAGCTTCCACTTTAATAGCCTTGGTGGAGAATCACTTAAACAGTTGATTGGACATGTTGCATTATTGAGCAGCAGGTGGGAAACCCACAGCAATGGTTTACTTTGATGCAAGGAGAGTTTGCGCTGTTGTGACAACAGATGCATGTGATATGTGCAGACATGCCCTGCAAGGCAGTCCCACACTCCACATCAGTTAACTGCAGCAAAAGATGTTCTCAACTTCTACTTCTCAGCTATTAAATGTGTATAAGAGAACAACCTCACAGCTGTAGCTGGTCCCAGATAAATTCTTCCTTAATGCATCCAGCTTCAGGTGTTTGGTTTTCTGTGTTACCTACTAGTATTTATTTATTTCATGTTTTTACTTGGCTTAGCTGGCTGTTGAGGTTTGCTTTTGCTGATGGTTTGGTTTTCATTTGTTTCTTAGACTTTTAATGATGTGGATTTTCTCATCTGATGTATGAAGGACTATTTTAATATATCTTATTATCTGGCTACAAAATGTCAGAAATAATACAAACCATTTCATTACTGTCTTGATGCCCAAATAAGTCCATTTAAAAAAAAAAAAAGAAATCTTGCACTCATTGTAACTTGCTACAAAAAACATTACCTCTGAACAAGTAAACAAACAAAAAAGCAGATCACTGGGCGCAATTTAGCAGAGTAGAAAGCCATGGAGTAGCTTTCAGAATGAAATGGCTAGTTTGTTTTTAATCTTGGAACAAACTATGGTTACTTTAACTTTTATTTAAGTAAGTAACACAGGAATATATTAATATTGTGACTCTATTCTCCTATGTTCTTCTTAATGTAATTATACCTCTGTGCAGATTTGTCAGTGTCAAATCTTTTGTTTTTTTTTTTTTTACAAAACCAAGTAGTATATAGTTTTTATTACGCAGAATTATGTTAAAATAAGAAAAAAAAAATATGGGACACAGAGTTTCCCTCCTCCAACAATTAAAAATTTCCATTTTAACTAATAGCAACAACAGAAAACTACATACAGTGTTTATTTCGTTGAGGATAGCTTTACTAACACCATGCTAATTGTTGCTTAGTCCAACTTCTTTTGAAATATTTCAGTTAAAGGTATTTGGAATGGACTCTGAAATACTAGTTCACATATAGGAAGATAGTTATTTTGACTTCTAAGGTTGTTTGGAAGGATGTCTTTGACTGTAGGGTTAAAAAAGTTGTCATTCTTCAAAGAGCAATTTCCCTTTATTAAAATCTTCTGCAGTCAGAGAAACACAGCTTTCATTGTGCTTTATGTTATCTGAGTCATGTGCTCAATGGATGATTGATGAACACTTAGTCAAGCCTGGGCATGATAAACTACAAAAGCAACATGACAAATTGAAGCTAAAATGTATTTCAAATATAGTTCCTCCTTTATGACCAAAATGAAGGAAGATATCCCATAGGGATCTCAAATCCAGGATAAAACTACCAAGTTAAACGTGACAAAGTTTAATTTAAGGTTATATTTTCACTGCCATGTAGATATGAAAAGTCAAACAGAAATGAGATTGCCAAATGGACAATGCTACAATTTAAGTAGCAACTAAGCCTTTTGGATCTCAGGCATCTTGGAAAATCAAAAAAACAAGTGACAGTATCTGACCACATTCCTGCACTAAATTGACTCTCCTCCTACCGTATAGCTTACTCCAAATCTTTGGGGACAGTGTACAGAAGGAAGAAGAGAGTTCTCTCTCCTTGAATGTGAAGTTCTCAACTGCTGTGATCTCCTCCTATCGTTGGTCTTCTTCTACTTTAATTATAATTTCCTTTATTTTTTAAGAAACAACACCTGGAGATATGACCATATTCTTCTTCCTTTAGGTGTTTTTGTTTGTTTTTTTTTTTTCCAGCTACTAGCTTTGTATCTCATACTCCTTCACATAACCATCATCCTGACCAGCCAGCAAGGGAAAAGGACAAGGCTGTTGATAGTGTTTGTGTTTACGTGAGGGCTGAATGTGCCTGTATGTGTGGTTGGCCATGTGGGCACATATATACGCTCTGTCTCGCTACTGGCTGGAGCAGGGAACATGGAGTGGTGGCAGCCTGACCTCTATCAGGCTGTCAGGTTTATCAAGCCCTAACTTTTGTAAATCCTTTACACATCAATAAATTACCATTGGCAGGGAAAGTGTCACAATACGGCAATTCCAACATATTTCAGATGTTTTCAAAATAACATATCTGAAAGCTTAAAAAACAAATTACATCTTTTTACACATTTGGTTAGGAAATATATTTCAGTTTGCATGCATATGATTTAAAATAAGTGCGGTTTTAAATGAATAGCAGTTGTTTCCCTTGGTGTGTGCTCTGACAAGGAGACTTTTCAGTGTTTGTATAGGCTAACTTACCTTTCCTGTATCCCAAGAAGATACATTTTCATGCAAGGAAATCCTTTGGTACAGTAGAGATGCACATTATTTTGTTTGGTGGATGCTGTTGCCCCCTGGAGGCCATTTCTAAATTATCACAATATTAGATTGGAACTTAAATTAAAACTTAGAAATGTTTGCTATTATAAACAAAACATTCCCTTTAGCAATTAAAAATATTGTAATTTTAGTTAAAAGGGTTTATGAGCTTATCAGAGAAATAACTGATTTCTTACTATGCTAATTATTTTTTTATATTTCTGTTTAGATTTGCAAATTACTAGACAGTAAAATGCAATTGCTTTTTAAGGGAGATTAATTTTTAATTTGAATACAGTACTTGGGAAAAATAAGGATTTTGTGAATGTATATTATGTATATTATGTTTTAAGCAGCATAGACAATCAAACTAGGGAATGCAAGTGTGTCCACGTGCACTGTAGAGACATTTCTAACCAGTGCTACTATTGCTTATGTAAATGCAAGCAAAAGGGAAGTGCATGACTATGAGTGCAGGCAGCCCTGGACTGCAGTCATGCTTTATATATTACCCCTGGTTGGAAACAGTGCTAAAGTCAAAGGCAGCTCACAGAGCTAAGAGTTTTGCTTGGCAATTGATAAGCTGCTGGCCAAGCAAGTGATTACTCAAACCTCACATCCAGGTCCTTCTCCACTGTCTGGCCTCCTGGCAAGGGAGCCCGGCTGGGGTCTGTGCAGAAGGCACACAATAAGTATCACACCCCTGTGGTATCTCACAGGCATCCTGAGCTGGAAGCCACATTTCTGCCTTTGTGTAAAAGAAGTGCCCTCCTTTTCCTTAATTTCTGGGTCTACTAGAGTCTTCGAGCTCGTTACAACAGTTTGGTGGTGTCCTGGTTTCATCAGGGATGGAGTTAATTTTCCTCTCAGTAGCCTGTATGTTTTGGATTTCAGATGTGATGAATGTTGATAAACACACTGATGATGTGAGTTGTTGTTAATGAGACCAAGGACACTGTCCATCTTTCCAGGTCTCGCTAATGTGCAGGTGCAGGAAGCTGAGAGAGATACAGACAGAACAGCTGACCCAAACTGGCCAAAGAGAGTATTCCATGCCATAAATATCATGCTCAGTATATAAGTGGGGGTTGCCCACAGAGGTGGTGTCTCTCACTCACTGGCATCACTCTCTCTACCTTGCTGGCTCCCTTTCACTGCTCTGCTTGCTGCTCGGTTTTGTTTCCGTGATCACTGCTCAGGATGGGCTGTATCAGTCATTGGGACATCAGGTGGTGAGAAATCACGCATTGTTAATTTTGTATATTTTAATATCCTTATTTTCTGTTATTATTGTGGTTTTCCTTTGCTGTTCTAGTAAACTGTCTTCATCTCAGCCCATGAGTTTTTTTCTTTCTTCCCAATTCTCTCCTCCATCCCACTGGGGAGGGGGAGGGTAAGCAAGAAACTGTGTCGTGACTCAGGCTAAACCCCAACAAGTGGATGACTGTCTGCAACAGACGTCCAGCCTAGATAGCAACGACTGTTAGTCCTTGGCCATTGGAGTAAAATCTGAACTACTGAGCCAATTTCATTGGTAATAATTAATTGGGCTCCCTACACAGAAAGTTATTTCTCTATGTGAATAAGAGTCTATTTCTGAATATTTAGGTCTTACGTGTGATGCTAATCACTACCACTAGTGGTATGAATTAAGTATTAATTTATACATATCTAATTGTTTAGCTTTTGCAATCAGTCTCTTGTCGACACCTGTAATTAGACTGTTTTTTCTTCATAAATGCTGCAATTCCCAGCCTTTATCCTCTGCTGGTGCTCTGATTTCTGCTGCCTCTCCAGCCCTGTGGGGTGCTGGACTTAGCCCTTCCTATTCTTTGCTGAGCTTCCTGCCCCAGAGAGAGCCAGCATGTCAGGACATAGCCGTGCCAGCAAAGAAGCAACCTCATACTAGCTTAGGGAGGAACAGAGCTATCTGCGAAGGGAACAGAACAAGGGCAATGTTTCGTACTGCTTCTCATATGTCTTGCCTAAACCCAGTGAGGCCAATGTTGCTGGTGGTTAGTGCACCATGCACCATGACAGAGGCCCAGTTCTAGACCCGTTCTCTGGATTGGCCATTACTTCTCATCGTCATATCAACCCCATGCTGCAGGAAGGCCAGCAGCTTTCTGGACATACATACTGAGACCATTCGTTTGTCCTTTCAAACTCTTCTTTGTCTAAAGGCTGTAAGTGTCCCTCCTTCTCCAGCTCTTAATTTTTTTCTTCTCCTCACCACAGGTTCAGTATTCCCTGTTTGAGTGCAATTCACATTATGCTTTGTAACTTTTGTGCAGTTTGTTGCACTGAGTTTCATTAGTACTTCAGGTAAGCTGAGTGACATTCTTAAAACTGCTGAAAAGCACAGGAAGGGTGCCTGTTAAAGAGTGCAACAACTGGGCTTGAACTAGTTATTTTCTATCAGTAATATCACTACCGCATCCAGCATGTTCAAGTATTATAATACAGCAGGGTAATATCAGTTCAAATTATTATTGCTTTTTCTGGCCTTGGGCATGAATAAAGATTTAATGCAAGCTGAAATGCCAGAAATTTGTAGTTGAAGCTCTCTCAATATGTTCCCTAACTAATTAAAAGGATTAAATTTTCCTCCAGTGGAATATTCAGTCCATGATATAGCTCAGCAGTATTGATATACCAAAAAATTTAAATTTTAAGTTTGAGCTGATGGTTTCAGTCTCATTCTATGAGATTATGTACATATACCTCCACCTCGTTTTCACATATATCTGGCATACATTAATGATAAAGTTTAAACAGTTACATGTAAACCAACAGGAATAGTTTATTACTATTCCTTCCACAATTCTAGGTTTAGAAATAAAGACACACACAGACAGAAAAGTGTTGAGGATGCCCATAACAATGAATTGAAAAGTCCTTACTCTCCTCTCTGCAGGTTCCCTCTTTTTCTTCCCGACAGTTCCCATCCTACCTCTCCATACCGAATCCTCCAGCTGGGATCCTCCTTATGTTACTTGCAGTAGACTTTTTTTTTTTCTTATTCCACTGTCCCCAGCTCCAGAGTGACCATACTTGTAAATTAGGTTACCTCCCAGCTGCTTCCTGCACTCCCGCTGCAGAGGTGCTGGCACAGCCTGGGGAGATGGGCGTCCTGTCTGAGCCTCCATCTGCTATCCTTTCAGAAAATATATTTTAAAAAATCAATCTATGCATTATTTGCATGCAGGAAACTTTAAATGGGAAAGGAAAAATCAGTATTACTGTTTTAAAAATGTCCCTTGATATGGTTGAGACTTTGGTCATGACAACAGTTGAGAAATGAAGCTTGCATATGAAATGAGGCCTCCTGTGAAAGGAAATGGGCTCAGGCTTAGGACTGAAACTGGAGGAAGGTGACTAAGGTCAAGGCAGATCAACAGCACCATCTATGAGATTAGCATGCTCAGCTCACTCTCCAGTGACCACAACTGGAGAGTCTTTACCATAGTGTTTAGCACACAGAGAACGCTTTCCTATGAAAGTATTTGAGAAAAATAAACAGCTGTTATGGAGAGACTGAGGCACACAGGCAAAATGAGGCACAGCAAGGCAAAGGCAGTCTCAGAGAAAAATAATCCAGGTGTACTTCTGTTGGTCAAAAAGGGGGGAAAAAGGTAGATCTTAAAGCTATATTGCTTTGGAAAGGAGAGGAAGTTAAAATATCCACTTCTGTTTGAAATAAACCTCTTTTCCTGTTAAAACCTCCAGTTTTAGGAATGGGGCTTTAATGGTGACCACAAGGAAGGTTTAAGCTAATCATGGTAGTACTGACAGCTAATCTCACTTTCTGTTTCTGCTCTGACCACAAAATGCAAACCCTAACAGGCCCAAAGGTAATGAATAGGTGAGAGCTGCCCTGCGTGCATGCTGGGTGGTATTTACAGTGAATGAATAAAGCCTGCCCCAGAAAGGCATTAATTGCCATCAGTTACAAATACCACGACAGGAAGGAGAATTAAAACCAGCACACATTTTCTTGTGCTGGTGATGGAGGTCAAGTAGAGCCACAAATGGAAGATTTCAGGGAGAAAAAGGTATTTGTAAATAAATAATAGCAAGGAGGAATTCTAAATTGGAGCAACCACATGCTGACCACAGTGCAGCCTTGGGGCCATCCACGCTGCCTGTGGGGCTGGAGCTTGGCTTTATCTGCCACTGTGAATGGGTGGAGGGGTGGAGGATGTCACTGTTGCATGTGTGTCTGCATTGGAGCAGCTGGTCAAGGCGCTGCAAAAATTGGCATCACTTCCAGCACTTTTCTCTAAAGTGAAAGGGAAGGGGAAAAAATTAAAGATCAGAAGGACTTACTGACACAAAAAACTGTCATGCATTGTGATGCACCAATAACCACATCCTTAAAACTCCTGAGAATCACTGGCTTATTTCAGGAGTATTGCTCTTGCTGGACCTAACTCAGCCCAGTAACCTCCAAGCCCCTGCACAGCTGTTCTGGTCTAAGACAGTGTGACTGACTGAGGGAAAAAACCACACAAGACCTTTGGCAGATCCGTTCCTGTAAGTTACTTCCAATGAATTACTTATGGTTCACATTAGCAGCCACACCTTATGCAATATCATTAAACTTTACAAGGCTTTGAATGAGTAGCTGCATGAATGGAGTTAAATCCAGTTGGTGGCTGGTCACAAGCAGTGTTCCCCATGGCTCAGTGCTGGGAGCAGTTCTATTCAGTATCTTTATCAACCATCTGGATGAGAGGATTGAGTGCTCCCTCAGTAAGTTTGCAGATGACACCAAACTGGGAGGGAGTGTTGATCTGCTCGAGGGTAGGAAGGCTTTGCAGAGGGATCTGGACAGGCTGGATTGATGGGCCAAGGTGAACTGTATGAAGTTCAACAAGGCCAAGTGCTGAGTCCTGCAGCTGGATCACAACCCCATACAATGCTACAGGCTTGGAGAAGTGTAGCTGGAAAGCTGCCCAGTGGAAAGGGACCAGGGAGTGCTGATAGACAGGTGGCTGAACATGAGGCAGCACTGTGCATAGGTGGCCAAGAAGGCCAACAGCATTCTGGCTTTTATCAGGAACAGTGTGGCCAGCAGGAGTAGGGAAGTGATTGTGCCCCTCTACTCAGCACTGGTGAGGCTGCACCTTGAATACTGTGTGCAGGTTTGAGCCCCTCAGTACAAGAAGGACATTGAGTTGCTGGAGTGCATCCAGAGAAGCGCAACGAAGCTGGTGAGGGCTCTGGAGCACAAGTCTTATGAGGAGCAGTTGAAACTGGGATTGTTTAGTCTGGAGAAGAGAAGGCGGAGGGAAGACCTCATTGCTCTCTACAGCTACCTGAAAGGAGATTGTAGGGAGGTGGGTGTTGGTCTCTTCTCCCAAATAACTTGTGATAGGACAAGATGAAATGGCCTCAAGTTGTGGCAGGGGAGGTTTGCGTTGGGTATTAGGAAACACTTATTTACTGAAAGAGTGATCAGGCACTGGAACAGGCTGTCAAAGGGAGTGGTGGAGTCACCATCCCTGGAGGTGTTCAAAGAATGTGTAGATGTGGCACTTCAGGACATTGTTTAGTAGGCATGGTGGTGTTAGGTTGACGGTTGGACTTGATGATCTTGGAGGTCTTTTCTAACCTTAAAGATTCTATGATTCTATTCTATGATTTTACACAATATTTTTTCACCTTTACATGTAAGACACTGGTTCTTTCCAGGCTGTTCACTAGGCAAGTGACTTTTTTTTTTATTCAGCCATGGGGAAAACTGCTCTTACAATTTAAAAATTGTACCTGTGTTTATAGTGAAGTATTAACAGTATTTCTTAAAAGCTACCTTACTTTTGCCTTACAGGTAAGGTGTGTGTGGGAAACTTGCTTTCACAAGAATTTAGAAAATTAGTTTATTTCAGAGTTATGGTGTCGTAGTTCAGCCCGGATTGGGACCAGACTACGCAGTCTCTCTCTCATTCCCCCCACCCTCCGAGAGAACAGGGGGAGATAATAGAAGAAAAACGGCTCGAGGTTTGAGATAAGGACAGGGAGAAAATCCTTAAAGTTACCGTCACGGGCAAAAAACAGACTCGACTTGGGAAAACTATTCATTTATTACTAAAACTAGCAGGATAATGAGACAGAGAACAAGATTAAAAAAACCTCCTCCCCACCCCTCCTTCTTCCCTTACAGCTACAGTGCTAATAACTCCTGGGAAAGAAATCTTTTGGCTGATACCTGTGGTGGAGAAAGCTCCCTGCCTTCATTCTTATGTTACCATGGGGACTTGTGCTGCTATTAGATCAAAGACTCGAGGACCTGCCCCTGCTTAGAGCTTGGAGATGCTTGAAGCTTGGGCAAGTTTAGTCTGGTGGGGTGTAAGGGTTGGTCAGAAAATCAGTATTGTCTCAACCTTGTCATCGAGGACTTCCAGGTGCACTATGGACTTGATCTGGCCTAAAAGTTAGGCTCACAACTTGACATGAGTTGCTGCGAGCAGCCTGCCTGGGATGCAGTTGTTTTTTTCCTGGGAACAGAATGGAACTGTTATGGACAAGGCCGACTCTGACCTAATAACAAAATGTACAACATCCTTGAAACAGCGGACAGAGTGGCACAGAGGTGCAATGGCTTATCCCTGTTGTCAAAACTGGCAGAGATAACTGTGCAGCTGCTATCGAGGAGAATGAATCACAACTGCTGTCTCAAAAACAACGGTGAGAAAGTGCCCTTTAACAAAACTTTGCTAATTATAATGTACAAAAAACACACTTCTATCCTAAGGGCCGAGAACAGGCAGAGATCCCCAAAGTAAGAGGAGGAGCAAGGTTTGCTACTTGGCATAAAAGGTCAGCCCCTAACAACGAGACCCCTGAAGAGCTCTCCCCACCAAGGATCACATCGATCCTGAGGACCAGCGGGACACTGCCTGGATCTGGGACCATAGGGACGCCTTGGACCTGCAGTGGTAGCTATTATTCTCTTTTTTCCTATCTTTACTTTTCCTTTTCACTCCCTTTCACCTATCGCATGCCGCTTTATGGGCAAAATAATAAAGTTTGTTCTGTTTGATTGAAACCAACCCCTTTGGCATGTTCACCGTAATTTTCCACTTTGAGATTGCACTAAAAGAACCATCACGAGTCCCAAGTGGGCTGTGACATGGGGATATGGTATTAAGACTGAGTTTTGCTTACATGCAGGCTAACACAACCCAAGGAGAGTTGGTACCTGGGATCTGATAGGACTTACAGGACTTTCCATATAGGGCCTAAGGTAGACAAGGTCTTCTGCAAGGAGCTTGGAAGGAGTCCTATAGCCCACAGCCACAGCTGGCTGAATGCAAAGACCAGTGAGGACAAAAGTAACATCAGATTTTCCTGTAATGCAAAGTGTCAGGATGTTAACCTGAATCTATATGCCTGGGTGCCAATGACGGGATGAATTTGGCATGGCAGATGTACCTGGAACAGCTGTGTAGCAGCCACACTTGGATATCTGCCAGGCTGTTAACCACTCCTATCTTTAAAACTAAGAGTCGGAGCCTGGTCGTTCCTTCACATCCCGAAACAGCTTTACAGCAAGGGGAATATGCCTGTGCTCCCCATTCTGGGCCCTTCCTTCTCCTTGAAGAGACTTTAAGTAAGGATTTCCAAACCAGAGGCTGGATCTAAAAAAGGTGGTGATTCACTGGGGAGTAAGCCTGATAGACAGGGAGAGATGGTGTCACAAGCCATCTGCATCCAGTGCTTGGGCACTGCTAGCTGGCTTTTCCTAAACTGTCTTGCATATTTGTTGTTTGTTTCTGACTTATACAAAGGAGCAGCATCCTGAGTATACCAGCTCAGGATGTTGCTGAAGTCCTATGGGCTGGAGTTATCAGGACAGAATGAGAAAGATGTTTTGTCCTCCTACTGAGGAGGTTAATTGGAAAACTTTTCACATTATTGGTGAACCTAATCAATTTTGTTTCTTTAGAAGAGAGTCCTGATTACATCTGGAAAATAGCTGATAACCCCAATAGCAAATTATGGGTAATTTGATACAAGACTACTCAAGTTTATGGTTACATGGCAACAGTGCATTTTGTTGACATTTGAGTAAGAGTAATGACTAAGGCCTGGGCAGAGAGAACAGCACAGAATTTTCATAAGGCAGAAAGTGTCTTGTTCTGGTTTCCTGGGAAGAAATCCTGATGATTTCAGGGAGTAAAAGAGGATGTTGCCACGGAAGGAGACTAACTGGTTGTTCCTTTTTTCCACTAAGAAAATTATGTCTGGAGATCACCTTCCCAAGGATACTATTTGTCAAAGCTTACTTGCTTGCCCTGTGTTTAAACTCTACTGCACAGTATTAACCATGCTAAGACACATGGAATGCAAGGAGGTGGTTGGTGACAGCCAACACAACTTCACTAAGGGCAGATCGTGCCTGACTAATTTGGTGGCCTTCTATGACGGGGTTACAGGATCAGTGGACAAGGGATGAGCAATGGTCATCATCTAACTGGACTTGTGCAAAACATTTGACACTGTTCCGCACAACATCCTTCTCTCTAAACAAGAGAGACATGGGTTTGATGGATGGACCACTCAGTGGATAAGGAGTTGGCTGGATGGCCACACTCAGAGAGTGGTGGTCAACGGCTCGATGTCCAAGTGGAGACCAGTCATGAGTGGTGTCCCTCAGGGGTCTGTGTTGGGCCCGGCCCCGTTCAACATCTTTGTCAGTGACATGGACAGTGGGATAGAGTGCACCCTCAGCAAGTTCGCTGATGACACCAAGCTATGTGGTGCCGTTGACACGCTGGAAGGGAGGGATGCCATTCAGAGGGACCTGGACAGGCTGGAGAGGTGGGCCCATGCCAACCTCATGAAATTCAACCAGGCCAAGTGCAAGGTCCTGCACCTGGGTCGTGGCAGTCCCAGGCACAAATACAGACTGGGTGGAGAATGGATCGAGAGCAGCCCTGAGAAGAAGGACTTGGGAGTGCTGGTGGTCGAGAAGCTCAACATGAGCCGGCAATGTGCCCTTGCGGCCCAGAAGGCCAACCGCACCCTGGGCTGCATCAAGAGGACCGTGGCCAGCAGGTCAAGGGAGGTGATTCTGCCCTTCTACTCTGCCCTGGTGAGACCCCACCTGGAGTACTGTGTCCAGTTCTGGAGCCCCCAACATAAGAAGGACATGGACCAGCTGGAGAAGGTCCAGAGGAGGGCCACAAAGATGATAAGAGGGATGGAGCACCTCTCCTATGAAGAAAGGCTGAGAGAGTAGGGGCTGCTCAGCCTGGAGAAGAGGAGGCTCCGGGGAGACCTGATAGCGGTCTTCCAGTACCTCAAGGGGGCCTACAAGAAAGACGGGAAGAGGCTGTTCAGTAGGGCCTGTTGTGACAGGACTAGGGGTAATGGTTTTAAAATAGAGGGAGGTAGATTTAGATTGGATATTAGGAAAAAATTTTTTTACAATGCAAGTTGTACAACACTGGAACAGGTTGCCCGGAGAGGTGGTGGATGCCCCATCCCTGGAAACATTCAAGGCCACGTTGGACGGGGCTCTGAGCAACCTGATCTAGTGGGGGATGTCCCTGCTGCTTGCAGGGGTTTGGACTGGATGGGCTTTGAAGGTGCCTTCCCACCCAAACCATTCTATGATTCTATGATTTTTGTTTTTCAGTTAGTGAAGCATATAGTTGTCGATAAAGTTAATCCCAGTGTACCTAAAAAATATCCACTAATATAGTCAAGTTCAAATAATTTTGATTTAAATAAGTTGATTTGACCGTTATGAGTCCAAAGTAATGGCTGCTTCTGATTTTTGAAAGAAAAATTGTGAGTTCTATTGGATTCATATCTACTATGGAGCACTTTGGTGCATTAATAAAAGCTGTACTTGTTGATGTGGCTTACGGTGCAAAGCTGATTCCTTATGGCTTTCTCTTTTTCATTAGAAGGTATTGCAGTTTTGCAGAGTCAAACGCTTCTCTCATGATGCAACACTATGATTTTTTTTTCATCCGAAACTTTAGTGGAAAATATTTCCCACTGTAATGTTTGGGCTGGAAAGGATTATGAGAGAGCCTGGGAGAGTCTAAGTCTTCTGTCGTTCTTTGCTCTGGCAAAGATGAGAAAAGCAAAAGGTTCTCATACACAAGTCTTACCTTTAACAGCAAAGAAATTTCTTATAATTAACTAGATCTTAGTGAAATTAATCTAAGGACTCTCACCTTGTGTCAGATTAAGTTGTCCTGCCATTACAAGCCGTAGTGTACAACCTGAGCTGCAACTGAGGTACGGGGAAAAACAAAATGTAGCATTGTTAGGTGAAAAAACAGAACCCATTCAAAATCTTCTCATGTTAGGGAATAAGATTGCTGTGTGGCAGAAGTAAAAGAAAGTGGTAGTGTGACAGTAGGAAAGAAATTTCTTCATGAGCTAATTCCACCACGGAGAAGGATGGAAAATCTTCCTCCCTGTGAGGAGCAGGAAGCTGAAGAAGAAATGTAGCTGGTCTTCTTGAAAGTAAAATGTGTCTTGATTTGGATAAATAGTTTGGCATATTTTCCACTAAAACTTACCTGATGTCATCATTTCAGAAGTCACTAGTTGTGCTGGAAGTAGTTTCAGACAGGCTTTGCTTTTGACACCGACTGATTCTGCTCATCTAGGGGGTTTTGCCCCCAAAACTAGAAAACAAGAAATTAGAAACTAGGCTAAATCTAGCAGTTTGAATCGTATCCAGAGCAAGGTGATTGTAGAGTCGAGTTGGTGAAACTTAAAAGTGGGCATATTTTAATGTGGACAAGTTGATATGATTATAGTTTAACAATATGATTACAGTTTAACAATATGATTATAGTTTAACAATTTTTTTTTTTGTTTCCAAAATTTATATTTTTTATCTATTCCTCCATATTGTTTATTTTAATGCTAGAAGAATATGTGTGCACAGACTATTTTCAGATTTTCAGATGAGGAGAACTGATAGCATACGTAGAATAATACAAAAAAAAAAAACCAAACCAAAAACATTTATCTATGAGAAAGTTTGCTTTGGAATAACTGCTTCTACAATTAATTTTCAGTCTGTGGAAAATATTTACTGACAAAATAAAAATTCAGGATCTCTGATTGTGGAAAAGAAGCATGGTGTACAAACAGCAAGATGGAGAAATGAGTGGATGTAATTTATTTTTCACATAATTATACTACAATTTATTTCAGCTAGCAGTTTCTTTTCTTTACATGACTGTATATAATTTCTTAGTAAATTATGACTTTATATCTATAGCAATCAACATTTTCAATCTGAGCATGTTTGGCTTCTTCCTCTCTTGTAGAAAAAAAAGAGATTGCATTTTACTTCTGAATAATAAATAGTTCATTGTCCTCAGCAAAAAGAAGGATAGAAGTTAAACTATATTTTCAAGACAAAGCCAAACCCTTATTTATAAGCTTCAAAAAAACCCATTCAGTATTCCTGGAGAAACCATCACACAATTTTATTTCTTTCTTGTCTCACCTCCCACCTTCACCTGTTTTCATTATAATGCCAGGGCACTAAGGTGCAGGATCTCTTTCCTTTCCTTTGCTGGGATAGGTAGAGCTCCAGGGCTTCTGTGTTCAGAGTAGACACAGTTTTACAAATTGTTCTCCAAATAAGGTTCAGAAATAACATTTGTTTATTCAAATATTATTTTTTAGATTGTTTATTGATCAAAAAGAATTTTCTACAGAAGTAACATGCAACATTTTTTTTTAAGTCCCATTTTAGATTTCAAAATCTAGTTGGTGTTTACTTGGAGTTTTTTGACTTAAAATTTGTGTCCAAATGCATATCTAACTCGGACAAGATTTAATTTTAATAAATTAAATTTAAATGAGTACTTTTATTAACCTCTTTAATAAAGTTTAGTTTTCCTAAACAGACGTTAGTGAAAGAAATATGACCTCTAGAGGGCAGTGTTAAATTAGTTGAGATTATTGTTTTGTATTTTATCACGCAAACTGCTGGATGTCTGATTAACCGACCTTCATCTGGAATTTTTTAATGGTAATTTTAAAGTAATGTTCATATATATAGGCATTAAATGCCCTTAAAAATAGACCTTGTTTAAAATCTTTAAGAGAAGATGTACATGTTCTTGTGAACTTTGCATCCGAACATTAAACTAGGATGGCTTCAAGCCACAATTTCAAGCAGCAGTGAGAAGACTTGAATGATCAAGATGGTGTAGTCAGTATTTGGAGTTACTTATATTGACCTAACAGAGAAAATAAATGGAAAAAAATACTTTCAGTAAAAATAACTCTTTACTGTAGCCAGGACTTTTCTAACTGGACACTTTATGAAGCCAGTGTGACTCCAGAAATGGGAAGGTAATACTTTACAGAGGTCAGTGAGAATTTCTCAGCTTTGTGTTTGGTATTTCACAAGATGGAGCTGAATCTTCTTTTTCATAAGTGGTGACTGTCTCTCTTCTGTCCTCATTTGTAATCATACTGAAATCCTGAGTTCACAGTCGCATTCCTCTCTTTCTGTTTTGTTGCATTAACCTTTGTTTTTTCACCCATTTACTTCATACCAGCATGCACTGGAGTTGCCATTTAATTCATATCTTCATTTGATACATACAAATGAACAAGTCAGCACATGTCAGATACTGAAATCCTTACCAGTCAAGATCTGCAAATTTCTGACCACCGTAAGCAATTATGACATTGCCCGCTTCTTTTCTCTATTTTTCAAAAATAACACACGTTAGAAAAACAGTGTACACGTTAGGGTAAAATGGATACTGAAAAAATTATAGTACTTATATAGTCATCTTTGTGGGCTTATGGAAGTGTTTAGTAGAACTTTTTGAGTACAGGAGTACTAACAGTATGCAACGAACACATTTTCAGACACAATCTCAAAGATGGTTCCTGCTTAGCACTTTTGCTTAGTTGCCTGTTCAAGCTAGAAGACATGTTGACCCTTTCTTTCTGCAGCAGTATCTATATTCAACATCCAAAAGGAAAACACGACTTCATTTCGCTAATGATCTTGGGTGATGCAAACTAGACCCACATCACAAATCACAGAACAATTATAAAATCAGTCTTAGCCCCATGTGCACGTCTTACAGGCACGTAGAGAAATGGATTAATTCTATGCCTTGTGCAATTGTACCTAACTGAGGAAACCAGGATGGAAATGGGCAGGTTGTTGTGATACATAAATACAAAATGTGACTTTTTTGTCTTCAGTGCTGTTGGTTTTCTCCCAGCAGTACAAGATGCCTTGAGAACAAAGTACTTGGTTTCTGAGGTGCATCAGTGGGAACTCAGTGAACTCCTTGTGGTACCTACCCTTTGACAGATAGAGAGAGGAGTAAGTCAGATGTTTGTTTTGGAACAGAAATGGATAACACAGCAAATCTACAGCATATGCACTTGCTCTGTTATCTTGAGAAGGTACACGTTTTTTGAATCTTGTGTGGTCTAGCGGTATGTCCAAGGAGGTGCTGTCCCAGGCCTTTCACTTCAGTACTCCCAGTATTTCACTTCAAGACTCATGCAACCCAACACAAGTCATACGAAAAATGTGACCCTTAATTCTCATAGTTTAACGTGAACATATTAATAACAAATTTAATGGGGTTTTTTTTTGAGCTGGATGCTCAAAAAAAAACCTGGATGCTTCTGCTTTTTCCTGGAAGTTGTATCGTGAAGCTTATAGAAAGTTTCGACAAACACACATTTGTACATGCAGGTTTTGCATAACAACAGGATTGGCCAAAGTGTTTCCCGGAGACAGAAACTAACTTTTAACAGAAAAGATGTTGATTGTTCAAACAATTGGTTGAAAGGCCTTTTAAGAAATTGAGAATAGTTGTGACAGTGAGGAACTTCTCAAATGCTCTGCACTATCACTGGTAAAAATAAGCAAGATTTTTCTTTTAGCCATATATTTTAATATAAATATTGTAGTCCACAGTTTATATTCACATAAATTTTAATTTATGGTTACAGTGAGCATGGTGTGTGTGTCTATGTGCATGCATGCATGTGCAAGTTTTTTTTTTCCACTCGGGATAAAATGATGGAACTTGTGAGAGTATTAAAACTCTTCCTGCAGTGATTCATAGCTTCTCATGACACAGATTTTAGCCATACTAATAAGGGGGTGGATTAGGGAAACACGGTTTCACTAAGCTGCTACAAACATACAAACTAATCTTGAAGTGCATGAAAATTCAGCGTCAGATGTGATGCGATTCTAGTTTCTAATCACAAGATTTTGTTAGCTTGTTAAGGTACAGCAAGAACCCTGGGATTCCTGAGGCGGTCGTTTTGTTGAGTTAGCTTGTTTTATGGTGACATTCATATTAAATTTGTGTCTCAAATGAACTCATAAAATGAGAGGGAAAATCACTTTTCTAAATTTATTTTGTACTGGGGCTTTGCTGATAGTTTAGTTATTCCATCTCACTAGAAATCAAATGAGTGCTCAATACATTCTGAAGGAACATTCAAGCAGCTAGAACTAGATAAGTTTTATATACCTTTCAGGGTGGCTCCTGAATATGAATTTAGTTTTTGAGAACTCATGCTCATTTTTAAACAAAGCAAAAGTGTGGACAGAAGTGTTTGCGAGACATTCTGACAGCTCAAACCACTATCGCATTTGTTTCCTCCTGTCCCACAACATAAAGACATATCTATACGTACACACATATTTAAAATACTTAAATATAAATATATAGAAATATGTATGTATATACACACACACACAAAATAATGGCAAAGAAACTTAATTCTGCATTATTATGTTCATAATCTAAATTTTGTGGAATCTATTTATTTTTATTCTTGGGCATCCTTTCCTTTTCATTGACTGCCATTGATAGAAACATTTTAAGGTGCAAAATAATAAACTGATACTGCTGTAAAGATTGCCAGTTGTACCACGACTTCACATAGCTGAAGACCAACGTAGGATCATTATCGGTAAAAGTTGTAGTCTTAACAGAAATTGTTATTGGATACTCTGATAGCTGCCAGGATCTTCCATTTTTATTACTTTTTCCTAAGATTGTAAATGTTTTGTTTATTTGAAATTCCATCCCACAAGAAAAATATGGGGATTGTATATGTGCTATTTTGTGCAAACTGTGAAATCAATATACAGTCGTAAATATTGGAGGGACATCATTGTAAACTAGTTATTGATGTGCTAAAGTCATTTACACCTGACAGAGAAGATAGATTATGACACTATTAATTTAACTGGCAGTGGGTATTGGAAGATAACCTGCCATGTAAGCCCACAGACAGCAATCTGTAAAGTTTTTATGCATATTTTGTTCAGCAAGCTATACAGTTCTGACAGCTACGAATCACTTTTAATCTGTCAATTTCAAAGGTTGTCATCAGAGTGTTCAGCTGAAGGAGAATGTCTGTTTGACTCATCTTAAATGTAAGATGATTACTGTTTGTCACATTTACAAATTATCCTATTCTTAGAAAAATAAAGCTAAGCTGTTTAGCATGGTTATTGTGCAATTTGGAAGGCAGGATGCGGTAATGCATCTAAAATAGAAATATACAGTTGTGTAGTGAAACTTGTTTGCTAATGGGTGGCGTGCAGCAATAGTAATAAAAGCAAAGATGTTTTATTTGCAATAACTTCATATACATAAAAATATGTAAAGAAAGGAAAAATATAAAAACCGCTGAGTGTTCACTTTTTTCCTTGTGATGTACAGTAGAGATATAAACTCTGCAATAGATGACACAATTCAAAAAGTTGACTGTGATTCTCCAGATAGAAAACTGTTGGGGTTTTTTTTTATTTTCAGAATACTCATATGTGACATCATTGACCTTGCAGAGAGACTAACAAGACTCAGCATAGTTCTATGGCACATGGCCTTATTTGAAACATTTTTAGTTTAGACTTTATCAGAGATGTCAAGGTTTTATGTTTTCTTAAGCTGAAGTGTCATGCTTTTCGGAGGTAACATGATCAAGTTAACATCCTTTGTGTTATTAGATTGTTCCCATTCCAGTGGTGTTTTTCATACTTTCAGCCTGTTCTTCAGCTCTCTGGGCTTCCAGGACTTGCCCTTGCTCTCCTGGCAGCTCTGGAAGCTATTGTAAAATCGAGAAATTCAGTTTCTTTCACCATTAGTTCACCCTAGCATAAATGGGACCCTGGGACCATCTGCAGAGGTGGGAGGCACCCATTCCTGCCTCAGAGCAATTGTTCTCCATTGTTTACAGAAATCACAAAACTGACTTGGCTCCTAGAAGTGCTGCAGCTTTGAGAGGCCAGGGGAAATTGAACAATTTTAATGACTGTGTGTGGTAACCATTGGTTCAATAAAAAGTTTCAATGACTCTACAGGGTTTTGAAAGTGGCAGTGTGTATTATTCTTCTTCATTTAGCTGAGTACGCTGCATATAATGACAGTACACAAAATGGTAAACAAAAATGCTAATGCAACATGGTCATTAAGGAGAAAAATAACTCAATAACTGAATAACAGAGCTTTCCTGCTAGATATAAAAAGTAAAATAATTTTATTGACTCAACAGTGAATTTCACCAAGAACAAGTAGTTCAGCTGCAGTTTGTTCTGCCAATCCTATTCTCCTCATTCAGGAAAACTGTCCACTGACTTGGAACAGAAATTTTGTCTGACTAAAAGTCAATGAGCTCAGCCCTTGAGGGTTTCAAAAGCCTCAAGGAATCTTATAGAACCATTGAGAGCAATTGTAGGTCTTCCTACAGATTATAGAGCTACCAAAAATAAAAATGTCCATATAATAGATGTAGAAAGAAAGTGGACTTTTTTACAGAGATGTTTGCATTGAGGCTATGAGGTTCTGTATTTGTGCCTTGGACATCAGAGAAATCCATTGGCTGTGGCTATTTCTCAACAGCTCCTAACAAACTCCCTTGACAGTGAGCCACGCAAAGGAAGAGCAGTGAGTAGCAGAACCTACCACTGCCATTGGAGATGGGCCACGTGCACCTCAGGTATCAAATTTTTACCTGTTTCACATGGTTGGGATCATCTCAAGCAGGATATGAGAATCTGGGCTGCTTTGAATACTGGGCAGACTATATGATTCATTTTACCTCATCAGAGCACTTCTTGTGAGGTTTAAGCAAGCAAACAAGCATAAACATAAGTTTATACATGTCAACATTTATCTTGCATGCAGGAAATGTATTTTTATTTGTCTTCTCTGCAAAGTGCATGCAGTGACTCACCATTCCTTTGTTAGGACAAATGTGTGTTTTTAGGAATTTACTTAGTCCATCTTCCTGTAGAAAAAATTAAAAACTTCTAAGGCATTTTTGTGACAAATGGAGCTTGTTTACATTGCATCAGATAGGATACTGGATAGCTGCTTGACACATAGGTCTCTTTTTGAAGAAAAAAAACAATGGGAAAAAATCCTTAAATTCTTTTTTTTCCTATTTCTCCCCCCATTTGTTTCCTCTGTCCTGCTGTTTGGTATCTGCAAACCTAGATTTTACCTCTAGGCAAGTGGGCAGGCAAGCATCTCCTTCTGGAACTAATGTCAATGTATCTCCTTGGATTAACTGGCAAGTAAATGGTGCAGTCTGTATGTCCTCTCCTCAGGAAAGAGTTCCTACCTCAGCAGCTCTGTGATACTTTGCTCTGAAATTTAGTGCTGTACTTAACCCCTTCCTGGCTTCTCTTAGGAGAACTGAAGTTGGTCTTTCCACAGTTCCATGTAATGCATGACTGCAGTTCCCCTGAGAAAAAGCATTTTAAATTAATTGACTGTTTTAGGAAGGTTCCTTTTTTAGCTAGCGACGTCTCTCGGTAAATGTTAGTATGGCATGTGGAAATAACTAGGTAATTCCTTAACTCTACCTATTTTGTTGATATACAGATAATCAAAGGAATAAGAACAGAATAAAACAAGAATCTCTTCTAACTTGGACTACAGGGCACAACAGGGTTTTGATGTGGTAGTCGTGTTTTCGAAGCCTCTCAGAGTAATTTGGTATTGTACATTTGTTACTGGAAACTCCTCTGTGCAAAACACACCCCTATGTACTCTGGCTTCCAGGAACCACTTACAATGCCCTCTGGAAGGGGAGTGTGCAGTGGGGTTTTCAAGACAATGCAGAATTTTTAAAATTGCTTCCCCCGAGCATTATATCAAATTATCCACTAAAGTGAAGAGTTTATTTTTGCAGTCAATGTGTTTCCTATTAGTGTGAGTAGAAACAGTTGCTTCATGAGCTAACAACTATATTGTGTGCCTGTGTGTGGATTTTTTCACCTGAAATCCTACAATGATAAAACTTCGCTTTCACCTTTTTAATTCAATGGGTCATATTTGTAAAATGCAACGTCTTTATTAACATATTTAACTGAAAAATCTTAAGTTTTGCTGCTAGAATGTTTTCAAATGACACAGAGTACTTCAAAAGAAAACATATTTATTTTCAGAAGTGCTACACAGATGAAGAACATCTTTAATAAGCTAGCACCCTCCTGCTGAGTTTCTACCATCAGAACATGCCTATGCTAGGCAAAGTTTCATTCCTATTTAGTTTCAATTAAATGCCTGTAATGTAATTACATAGCACAGGAAGGATCTATTGATGTTGTGAATTTGATTTTTAATAAGATTACAAAAAAGCCCTCTAAGGTGCCTCTGTAACTTTAGAAATCATTGTCTGTCCGTCTAGCTTCTTATGTGCAACGGTAACATCTGGCAAATGTCAAATCCTGTAATTTTTTTTTCGACTTTGAGAAATACTTTACTTGCCCATTGACTTTGATGAGAGTGCTCAGAATAAAACATCCTAACTTGAGGAAAAGGTAACAGAATCAGGCCTATGGTTTGTGATGGAAACAATATGGTGGCTATTCCGGAAATACAGACACTGACAGAATTCCCAGAGATGATGTGACTGTGTTAGCAGAACTGTGAACTTTTTTCACTTGTGAAACTGAAGCTAAACAAGCAAGACCAATCACATTTTTACCATTTGTAAAAATATCTAATCATTTTGTGGTTTCACCTCATATTTTTAGAATTTTCTCTGAGAAGCTGCCTTTCCATCTGTCTGATAGCAAAATTTCACCATTTCATCAATAAAACTGGCATCGTTTCACCTTGAATCTATTCACAGAAGCTTCGTCACTTGAGGTGTATAAATCTAGTTCAGATGAAGCATTGACATTTAATTAAAATCTTATTTTCTGCGTAAAAATCTTCAGCCCAAAATAGAAAATTTCCTATGATTATAGTAATCCATAGTTTGTATCATGCTATCTTTAACATACAAATCTTTTTAGTGTTGCCTGTATGTGTCAATGAGTTAGTTTCTTCAAAATTGTGCCTAACCAATTTGGTGGCCTCTTATGACGGGGATACAGCATCCATGGATAAGTGACAAGCAACTGATGTCATCTACCTGGACTTGTGCAAAACATTAGACACTGTCCCGCACGACATCTTCATCTCTGAACTGGAGACACGTGGATTTGATGGACAAACCACTCAGTGGATAAGGAACTGGCTGTATGGTTGCACTCAAAGTGTTGTGGTAATGGTGACGTGGACAGTGGGATAGAGCACACTCTCAGCAAGTTTGCCAATGACACCAAGCTGTGTGGTGCCGTCGACACGCTGGAGGGCAGGGATGCCATCCAGAGGGACCTTGACAGGCTAGAGAGGTGGGCCCATGAGAACCACATGAAGGTGAACAAGGCCAAGTGCAAGGCCCTGCACCTGAGTCAGGGAAATCCCAAGCACAAATCTAGGCTGGGCAGAGAATGGATTGAGAGCAGCCCTGAGAAGAAGGACTTAGGGGTCATGGTGGATGAGAAGCTCAACATGAGCAAGCAATCATAGAATCATAGAATCATAGAATCATAGAATCACATGGTTGGATGGGACCTATAAGATCATCTAGTCCAACCGTCTTCCCACAACCATTGCTGCCACAGCTACTAAACCATATCTTGTAGCTTCTCATCAAGCCGCCTCTTGAACACTGCCAGGGATGGCGACTCCACCACCTCCCTGGGCAGGCCATTCCGGTGCCTGACCACTCTTTGGGAGAAAAAGTTTTTCTTCACGTCCAGAAAGACAAATACATCCTGGGCTGCATCAAGAGAAGCGTGGCCAGCACGTCGAGGGAGGGGATTCTCCCCCTCTACTCTGCCTTGGTGAGACCCCACCTGGAGCACTGGGTCTAGCTCTGGATTCTCCAGGAAGGACATGTTGGAACGAGCCCTGAGGAGGGCCAGGAATATGCGAAGATGATTGGAGGGCTGGAGCACCTCTCCTGTGAAGACAGGCTGAGAGAGTTGGGGCTGTTCAGCCTGCAGAAGAGGAGGCTCCGGGGAGACCTTATAGAGGCCTTCCAGTATCTAAAGGGGGCCTACAGGAAAGACAGTGAGAAACTCTTCAGCAGGGCCTGTTGTGATAGGACAAGAGGTAACGCTTTTAAACTAGAAGGAGGCAAATTTAAAGTAGACATAATGGAGAAATTTTTTACGCTGAGCGTGGTGGAACACCGGCCCAGGTTTCCCAGAGAGGTGGTGGATGCCCCATCCCTGGAAACATTCCAGGCCAGGTTGGCCGGGGCTCTGAGCAACCTGATCTGGTTGGAGATGTCCCTGCTCCTTGCAGGCGGTTGGACTGGATGGCCTTTAACGGTCCCTTCCCACCCAAATTATTCTATGATTCTATGATTTCCAGAAGCAAAACCTAGTTCCTCTGGAATTATGTGTGATTGACATGTTGAAATTACTAGAACACCAAAATAAAAGAGTTGATACATACAACAGGAAGTATGTTTCAACTTTGTTCTAGACTTGTGCCCCCACATAATCATAACTGACTTAACTGGTTTTTCATTTAAATTGGAAATTTAAACTGTTGAGAGTGTAGCACTAGCCATATTTTTCCTCTGTATGAAGTTGTTTGGTTTGCTTTGACTGTTCTGCCTTGATGTGTACACTTTGACCTGACCTCATCAAAGCAGGAAAAAGCAGTCCCAGCAACCAATGCTTTTATTTTGCTGTTGGTATACTACTATAGGAAGGAATGAAGAGTTTGTCAGTGTTGTATCTCTTGATTTACATTCTGTCATAGCTTGTTAATGTCATCCTGACTTAGGCCACTGTCCAAGAAGTGGCTAGGGAGTGGAAATCATCAGCCTTAGCTATTTTTCAATCATTAAATGTAGTGACTTTTGGCATAGACTCAATGCCAAAAAGATATTTCAAAGTCAGGACAGAGTTGTCATCAGAGGAGGTGGAGAGGGAGAGTAGGTTACCTTTTCCTTTTAAGAGAGCTAATGCATCCCCAATATATATGTACAAAATTACATATATGGCCATATTGCCTCACACACATGATTCTAAAAAATGTAAATTCTTAGAATATGAATTTTAGAAACAGAATTTAGTCTTTTGAAGTATTTTTGCTAATGAATGAAGCAGCAAATAACCTGCTCAGTTTTTTCCCTTTCTGACAATGTTTTTTGCATTGGTACTCGGAATGAGCAAGTTAAATAACTACTGGAGAGTAAGTTTTGTTTTGATAAAAGTGTTATGAATCTCTGTTCTGACCACCTTTGAAACTTTACTTCCTGGAAGCAAAGGATGTCATACCTTTCTTTTTTGTCTCGTTAAAACTGTTAATTGAAGCCATGTTTTCAGAGCACCTTTAGTGCTTTCAAATCTTTAATAGATGTATCCTGTGACATAAGTCTGAGAGAGTAGGCACTATTACTCCTTTTTCACAAGGGGCCTGTCTCAGAAAGTGATATACAGGGAGAGTCTGGCACAACTGGAAATTGAACCTCTGACTCTTGATTGCACCTACACTGACATACAAGAAATTCCATTTAAACGTAAGAAAACACTTTTGTACTGTGAAAGAGGTCAAAAGCTTGGCTAGCTTGCCCAGAAGAATTTTGGAGTCACCATTCTCGGAGATATTAAAAACCTGAATGGACACAGTCCTGGGCAACATGCTTGAGGTGACTTAGCTTTGAGTACAGTGGTTGGACTGGATTATTTCCTGCACCATCATCCATTTTGTGATTTTGTAGTGCCTTAAACAATGGGCAAATTTTTCTTCAAAGTTTTAAAGCAGATAATTGAACAGAGTGGAAAAGACATTTCCAGATCTATGTGTGCATGCTGCTTACTTTGTAAGGTGTGTACACCAAAGGGCTTCAGCAGAACTTCGCAGGCAGAAAAATGTTGTGGAACTTTTCCATGAACAATTTTTTTTCCTTATAAAAATATTGCTTCAGTAGTTGAACGAGTTACTTTTACTAAAGGTACTATAATTATACCCATCATTACCGTAAGGATAAATATTCTCTCCAGGTAGATACTATGACCTTTTAATCTGAACAGACAAAACAAAATAAAAGAGGAAGAGGCAACAAAAGGGAATATTGTGTCTGAAATATTACTATGTGTCAACAATAGCTTTGGTTTAGGACCAAATGTCTTCATTCACAAAGGTGTAATTTCTTCAAGGGCAACAGTACATGAGGCAACGAGCTTTGCATGGGAAGCTGTGGTCTCTCAAGAGTATTCTTCAGCTCGGGCACAGAGTGTGGTCATGCAGCTATGCCACTTGCTGACCGGATCTATTTCCTCTGTATAAGGCTGTGCCGTAACTCCTGGATACATCAGGTCAGCTGTGTGCTCATCAAGAGTATTTGCACCGGAGTCTGCTGCCCACGATAGACCTAGTCTACATTTATCTTTTCTGCTGAGCATGACACCAGTTATTAAATACTTCCTTGTTGTTTGAAGAAGATTCAATAACAGGTGCTGTGTCTTCTCTGTAGAGGTCCTGTAAGACAAATGGATTACATGTTCTCCGTCTCCCTTTGTTCTGTCAGTTTTATTGACATACAAAGTAGCATCATAGAGTACATCTGTCTATACGAGGCTTTGCTTTTCAGTGCAGTACGAGATGCAGCGTGTTCAAGGTGGGATGTTAATAGTGATTAAACACAGCTGTTAAATGATTTTCAAACCAGTAAGGTTAAACTAGAAAAGCAGTGTCAGAGCATTTGCATTGATGTTTTGTTTTTAATTAAAGCTGGAAGTAAATGTGTCACGTATGCTTTAATTTTTCTTTGTTATGATCTATGGAGGATAAATAGTAAATTCATCAAAGCATAAGTATGCTTACTAGCCTGTACAGAATCAGAGACCTAAAATAATTCACCACTTTGCCAGTGTTTCAAAGTACATGGCAGAAGATCACAAAAAGCTTGGTTATTCTAGGACTGCTTGTTGGAGCGACAGTGAGATCAGTTGGATGTTTTTGCTTTTAAACCGATGACTTGGTCAAAAGAGAGTCTTAGATGTTCAGAAATTCAGAAGTATTCTTCACCTAGAACAGCAGAGATCTATACTAATTAGAGCCTTTGAGATGATGGGACCACATAGATCTTCCCTATCCTGTCTGTGAAGTGTCTGTGCTTTTCCTTGCTCTTCTAAAAGAAGTAAACTTAGAAAAGACTGTAGAAGAATTAAAGTTTATGTTTTCTGAAAATGTATCTCTCAGCCACAAAGAAAAGGGATCAATGTAAGTAAAAAGAGTAAATGCCTTTTATCTTGTAACACTGATGAAAAACTTTCCCTCTTTCTACAAATGAAAGATACCAGAGGCTGATGTGAATAACCTTCACCTTCTGTCCAATACTGATGATGACTATTTTACACCATTTAGTACCTTATTTTATATGTATACAGTACAGTTTTTCAATATAAGGTACATTACTGGTGTGTACAATTTTACAAGTTAGAGACTGTTTTTTTGGGACGCAGCTCTGAAGGAAGGGTTCTGATGACCTTGTTAGACATTTAACTGATGTTCTGTTGGACATCCAGCAGTGTGCCCTCTCTAGAGAGGAAGCTAACAACGCATTTGGCTGTGTCGAAGGGAGCGCAATCAGTCGGTCAGGGGCAGAGATTATCTCCCTTCACTCTGCAGTTGTCAGACCATGTCTAGATACTGTGACCAGTTTGGGGCCTGCCACCAAGCAAGATATTGAACACAGAGCCACCAGGATGATTAGGGGCTGGAGCACTTGCTATGGGAGGAGAGGCTGAGGGAGCTGAGTTTGTTCAGCTTGCAGAATAGATGGCTTTGGAGAGATCTAATCACAGCCTTTCCATAACTACAGTAACGTTATAAAAAGATAATGAGTGAGGTTCATGAGAATCACCTCCCTCGACCTGCTGACCATGCAGAGGAGAGTGCACTCAATCCTACTGTCCATGTCCCTGACAAAGATGTTAAACTTCACCAGTTCCAATACCGACCCTTGGGGAATGCCACTCATCACTGGTCTCTGCCTGGACATGGAGCTGTTGATCATAGCTCTTTGAGTGCCATCATTCAGCCAATTCCTTATCCATTGAGTGGTCCATCCATCAAATCCATGTCTCTCCAGTTCAGAGATGAAGATGTCATGCAGGACAGCATCAAATGTTTTGCACAAGTCCAGGTAGATGACATCAGTTTTTTTGTCCTTTATCCACCAACATTATAACCCCTTCATAAAAGGCCACTAAATTTGTCAGGCACAATTTACCCTTAGTGAAGCCATGTTGGCTGTCACCAATCAATAATTTTCCATTTGCATTAGCATAGCTCTCAGGAGGATCTGCTCCATCATCTTGCTGGGTACAGAGGTGAGACTAACTGGCCTGTAGTGCCCTGTGTCTTTCTTATTTCACTTTTTGAAAATTGAGGTTATGCTTCCCCTTTTCCTGTCAGTGGGAACTTCACTGGACTGCCATGACTTCTGAAATATGATGGATAGTGGCTTTGCAACTTCATCCACCAGTTCTGTCAGGACCCATGGATGCAACTCATCAGGTCCCATGGACCTGTGCACCTTCGGGTTCCTTAAATGGTCTTGAATGTGATCTTCTCCTACAGTGGGTGGTTCTTCACTGTCCCAGTTCCTGCCTGTAGAGAATATTCTCACTGAACAGGGACATGCTGTGCTGCTTGAGGCCTGCCTGCACAACCCAGCCTTTAGCTACAGCACTGGAGATCTTGAGGTCACCGCACGGTCAAGTAAGTGATAAGCAGCCGTGTTGTAAACAGAAAGGAATGTTAAACAAGATAAGCTAACTGCAGGTGGGGAAGAAGATGAAGATGCTCGTGTATATTTGCATGTATCCAATCAGTATATAGTATCAGCGCGTGCTACGAACCTTGTATCCAATAGCAATAAGTTTACCCCCATGTGCAACCTTGCAAACCCTATAACTGTGTGTACAAAGCCCTAAATAAACGAAGTTCACCCATACCTCTATGAGGAATCAGTGAATATTTGGGTTAAGTCCTCCGACACTGCCTTTTCCTTCTGCCACCTGGGAGATGTCCCTAGAGTGTTTATCGCTGAAGACTGAGGCAAAAAAGTCATTGCATACCTCAGCCTTCTCCATATCATGGGTAAACAGATCTCCTGTTACCTTACAGAGAGGGTCCACATTTTCCCTGGTCTTCCCTTTATCTCTGACCTACCTATAGAAACTTTTCTTGTTGCCCTGGCCAGATTTAATTCTATCAGGACTTTAGCCTTCCCAATGTGATCCCTTGCCAAATCAAACAATTTCTGTGTGTTCTTCCCAGCTTCCCTTGAGCCAGCAACGTGTGCTTGCAGCCCAGAAAGCCAACCGCATCCCGGGCTGCATCAAAAGAAGCGTGGCCAGCAGGTCAAGGGACAGGATTCTGCCCCTCTACTCTGCCCTGCTGAGACCCCACCTGGAGTACTGTGTCCAGTTCTGGAGCCCCCAACATCAGAAGGACATGGACCTGTTGGAGTGAGTCCAGAGCAGGCCACGAAGATGATGAGAGGGCTGGAGCACCTCTCCTGTGAGGCCAGGCTGAGAGAGTTGGGGCTGTTCAGCCTGGAGAAGAGGAGGCTCTGGGGAGACCTTAGGGCGGCCTAAAAGGGGCATATAGGGATGATGGGGAAGGACTTCTGACAAGGGCCTGTTGTGACAGAACAAGGGATAATGACTTTAAACTAAAAGAGGGTAGGTTTAGGTTGGCTATAAGGAAGAAATTCTTTACTGTGAGGGTGGTGAGGCACTGAACATGTTGCCTGGAGAAGCTGTGGATGCCCCATCCCTGAGAGTGTTCAAGGCCAGGTTGGATGGGGCTCTGAGGGACCTGGCCTGGTGGCAGGTGTCCCTGCCCAGGGGAGGGGGGTGGGAACTTGACAATCTTTAATATCCCTTCCAACCCAGACCATTCTACTACTCCATGGTTTATGATAAGGCAATGTCTTCCAGCTGTCAAAGTGTGCTGACATTCCTGAATGTCTCTACCACCCTTAACTTTTCACAGATTTTCATATGTTGTGAAACCCCTGCAGATTTGCCTTTAACATGCAAACACATAAAGTGTTGCATGCGTAATAGGGCACGGTAAACACACCCAGGAAGGCTAAATGGTTACCAAAAGCTGCAGTTGTACCTCATGAGCTTTCACAGAGCATATGCTGCTATGACTTAGAGTATCTTCTGCACTGTGCAAGGTAGACCTATGCTTCAAGCCCTGAAATCAATACAGTCTAAAAATGCATACTAGATGTGAGTATTTAATAGTAGGATAATTACTTTATATTTCCAATTGATTGTTTTGAGAGGACTGATTTCCCAACAAGTACAAAAAGGCCTACATATCTGGGTAGGAGTGGGGCTAAACCACCTGTTTAGCAGGTTGTTCTTACAAATTAGATGATGTTTAGGAAACTCTGGAGAAGTTCGCTTTTCTTAAATACAGGGCACTAGATGTGATTATAACATGCAAACATGTGGCCATTTTATTTTCCTTTCTCTAGATCATTAACTCCTATTAATTTAGCACAGAAGATTTTTTTTTTCCCAATAGCATCTTTATTTCTCTCAACAGATCTTCCTCTTTCCTTCTCCTGTCTTTCCCCTCTGTTTTTTTGAGATGATATTGGTAGAAAGTAATTTTCTACCCAAATTGAATTTTGATTGCAGGGACATTTAAGTATTGTTAAAGGACAGCTATTTATTCTTTGATTTTCCAATTAAAATTGGTTTAATCTTCTACACCAAAATTTTTCAGCACCAGTTGCCCAGACTCTGAAATTCTGCTATGGCAAAGCACCTCCTATGGCATAGTACTGCTTTGGACAAACTGGCGAAATTAGTCAATAACTTAACTAAATCATGGGCTAGTCCTAAGCCCTGAGTATTCAGACCTATGTGAATGGAAAATGGAATTCCAGATTTGCCATCCCAGTACTACGTAATTTGTCACAGACGTAAGAGGAAGAATGTATGAGATTAAAGTGTATTGTAGGATGTTTTAAGATCATAACTGTGAAATCAGATAGCCTAAAACGCTCATCTTTTATGTTAACATATTATCACTGTTCCTTATTCTATATTCTATATTCTATATTCTATACTATATTCTATATTCTATATATATTCTGTATTCTGTATTCCGTATCTAGTTTTTTCATTCAGAATTAGTCTTCAGAAGATATTTTAGATAACAAAACAGCAAAGGAAAATATAAAAGAAAAAATCTTGTTCTGCAACATTTTATCCATTAGGACACCTATGTTGAATTTTGTGATTTACAGCAGTGGAAAGAATAACTCCTATGACTTTTGCAGTTGAGATAAGACATCGATAGTTATTTTAATCTCTTGACTAATGTTACATGGAATACAGAAACAACTGTATAGACCATGATCACACTGAAACAATTGCTAAATGAAAGGCTTAGCATCTGTTATTAAAAAAACAACAAACAGATGTTGGAATGAAGCAGTGTCCTATCCCCTTATTAATTTGGAAGAGCATGTATATGATATTATGAGGGATTTTCCTGAGATTTATTCTCAGATTACACAACATCCAAAGGAATCAAAATGATGCTCAGCTGGGGCAGTCAATAAGCAGACTAAACATGTGACAGATGCACAGATGACTTCAAAGATGCCATTACAAGTGCTGGTGGAGATATTTAAGGAGCCAGATGCTGCTGCTTTATATCCTTCACAACTCAGAGTGTGTCCTGTGATCGCCTTCCAAAAGAGGTGTGTGGTTCAATATGCTGAAATAAACAACATTCCATCTCGTCAGTTTTTGTCTGTCTGTAGTATCTTGAGCACTCATTTAACACATGTACGTTAAAGGAGGTAGAGGTGAATATATGTATGTACATATATACATACATATTTATACTTGGATACACTCACACATGGCCCCTGACTGTCTGCTTTCATATACTTTCCCACTGGCTATTTGATAGATATCTCTTAGAGTTTAGCTGGGTACAGATTACTATACAAGTGCATTTAAAAAAAAAAAAACTCAAACAATAAGACAGCATGTTTTCATTAGTTTGCATTTGCATGGTAGACATTGTTTATTTCTGCTCAAGTTATTTCACAGTAAACGTAAACAGTAAATGTAAATTAATTTCGGTGCTAGCCCTTGTTTTCAGTTGGGCAAGATGGGGATTGGCAGGTTGCTTCCTGGTTTGGCAAGAGACACTGGGAGTGCATTGTGTTTCCTTTATGTTTATGCTGCATTTCTTTGTCTATATACTTTATTTTGCTTTATTAGCAAGTAGGGAAGAATAATCTAGCTCTGCATTAGGAAGAAAATCATGTCCTGTTAGGAAAAAGGTTCCAAAAGTTATAATTGTGATAATTTATTCTAAGCTTCTATGTAACACAATCCATAGGAACTTCCTGAATTAATTCCTGCTCAAAAAAAAAAAAAAAAAGTCAGGAAGGAAGAAAAAATATTACTTTCAGATTTTAAACGACGGAAAGCTCTATAGAAAAAACTTAGTTAAATTGTTGCAGTCGGTCAGTTCATCTCTGCAGAAAGTTTTCACTTTGTTTTTGCCCTGAGTTCATGTAGCGTTGAAGTCTGTTCATTGAGTCACTTTAAAACTTTATGATTAGCATAAACAACTCTTGATTAGGAAATGTCAGTTTGTCCATACTTCTGCTTACTGAATGTGATCAGGTCACTCCAATTTAAAACTAGCACCACCATAATTCTCCTTCACTTAAAAAAAAAAAAAATCAGATTTCAGGGTTTGTATTCCTTTAGAAACAGGTTTTTAACAATATATTTATTTAAGAGTGGAAATGAGGTAAGTAATTTGGAATACCAAATAATGCAGGAGGAAATTTCTTTCTTGATAAATGATCAATTTTTTCATTAAGGCAAGTTGAAAACATTTTGATCAAATCTTGTTGACATTACCTGTAATTAGGGATTAGATATAATCATCGAATCATGGAATCATAGAATTATAGAATCATAGAATCATCGATGAGAATGGTGAAACACTGATACAGGTTGCCCAGAGAAGTTGTGGATGTCCCATCATTGGAAGTGTTCAGGAACAGATTGGACACCCCTTTGAGCAATGTGAACTAGTGGAAGATGTCTCTGCCCATGACGGCGGGGGTCAACTAGATGAACTTTAAAGGTTCCTTCCAACCTAAGCCATTCTAGGAGTCTGTGATTCTATGATTTGTGAGCAGTGGTTGATGAAATGATGTACTTGGAACTGCAACCTTGCGTTCTCAAGGTTTCTTTGTAGAAACAATGCCCTGCAGCTTACTGGTATATCTTTGTTGAAAGTCCTTTAATAGCTCAGATGATAAGGGAAACCCTTACAACCCATTCCTGATCTTCATCAAAGATTTCTTTCATAATCTCTGAGATTGTACAGAGTTTACATGTTGGTGGGGTACCGTGGGGAGAAGTGTTTGGCTATTTCTTGAAAATGTTGTTTTCCAGTAGATGTAAATTAATTGTTTTGGAAAATGTAAATCTATGAGTAAGTATTAGAAATAAATTTAATAGAAATATATGTATAGTACACACTTCTCAGTTTTAAATAAACCATTCAATTTTAATTACATGTGCTAAGAATATATATTAGTATCCTTCTAAACAAATTCCAAGGAGACTGTGTATTTTATTAATTCTCAACCCCAAATTTGTGGAATATTTAAAAAATAAACCACTTACATATAATTATCTACATGAAAGGGGATGGTTATAAGTGGAAAATAAATAGCAAAAGATATTTTTCTTTCTAATGTAAACATCTGGCAGTAATCCTTGCTTACACAATTAATGGGCATTTAATTGGCAATGATCAGTTTATTGCAGCAATATGAAGTGAATGTTTCCCCAGGAACAAACAGCTGTTGCAAGAATTTCACAGCAATTTAGCAAACACCAGGTGATAGCTGTATCTAGAATGAAGTGTTCTGTCTGCAAGCGAATACTGTAGCAGTGAATCAGAGAAAGATATAAAAACCAGATTGCTGGATTTATCTGATTTTCTTTTTTTTTTTTTTCACAGCCACTGTAATACTGTTTCTAAATCATCCTCAATAAAATTACTTCATCATTAAATGAAATCCAACAGTATCCTGCAGAGGCCTTTGAAGAGAAGTCTCCATTTGAACTTGGAAGGCATTCAAAACAAGACAAATTCTTAGACTTCCTTTCAAAATTGTATTATTTTATTAGAAATTAAAGTATTTTAAAAATCTCTGTGCTTAGAATAGTTATGTCTTATTGTAGACCATTATTTGAATCTATTGGACAGGGATTGCTCACACAAACTTGTGTCATTCACTGTTTGCAAGTTAGACCACACAACAGTAACTTTTTCTTAGTTTCCTCATTTCTATCACTTGTATGACAGTTCTAAGACCACAGTTTTATTCATCTTGAGAAAAAAAAGACCCGCCACACAGAGAAAAAATTGGCTTCATTCACAAATTACTGACAATTAAGTAAAAATATAATTATTTCTACCAGCTGTCTAAAATTAAATGTATTACTTTTTAATTTGTGTTGCTTGCGAGCAGCTTTTCCATTACAGCTTAAATAAAGTTTTTCATCTTTCATTATGTTCTCTCATTACTAATTTAATATAATGATAATAGCTATGCGAACTTTGTGTTACTCTGCTTTTGGCATAGATTAAATTGCACATTTTATATGTAGTGTGCAGGCCAGTGCTCTGATTTTCTGAAAGCCTGGCTTCATTGGTGAGGAAAGTAATTTTACTTCAGCAAAATGCCTTATTTACTATTTTATTTTGTATTAGCCTGTGCCACAGTCTGCAAACAATACACCAAAATGAGCAAAGAATCAAGGGACAGTTTATAGAACAATGCTTTCATTTTTATTTGTTCGCATTCTGCAATAATTCATCTCCATGACAAAAGCAGACAATCAATCATCTTCTATTGTGCTTTTCTCCATTAAAATTACTATTCTTGATATAACAAAAGGAAGCTGCCTAAGTAACAGGAACATTCCTACATGTTTTAATCAATACATTGATCAGGCTCAACAAACAACTCCTTAAATCATTAATGACAATGCAGTTTTTGGATTAATTCATACATATTAATATCAAATTACACCATTGTTGTTTATAATCTTCTGGGAAATACTGAAGAATGCATATTAAAGGGATGGTTTATTATATTCCATTAGCCAAACATTGCATCTGGTTATTTTGTTTTGTCAATAACTTGTAATTTTCAATGTTAAAGTTAATTTTCTCTAATGTATTAAACCAAATATTGTCATTCTTCATAATTACCTAAAACTAGATGCCTTAACTGCTGGCTAGATTTTTGCATGCAGTCAAATCTCCTAGAGAAGTCATTAAGAATGTGCCACACCAGTTTGATGACAAGAAGTAAGATATTAAAAAGCACTAGTTTGATCTCAATCAACTGAATTCAGACAGCAATATGTTTAATATTTTCAGATGGTTGTTAAAAGTCATAAATATTCTAGTTATAAATCACTAGCAATGATAATGTTTTCGTTTTATTTGTATGAAGATACAAAGTTGATAATTATTTATAAAATTGTATTGTTTCAAGAGCCAGTCATGAACATCAGTTCTTTTGTACAGTGCCTATCAGCAAATAAAAGGACAATCTCTACAAGCTTACAGCCTCACTAATGAAAGAAATTATAGAAACTGCCAGGTATATTAGATGTGAAAGGAAATGGTCTCAGGACACTAGTAACATGTTAACAGGAACTTCTTTTCAGACATTACTGCATACAAAAATTTTAAGGAAGGATTTAAGCAAGAAGAGTGAAGTGGATTCACAATTATAATACATATATATTGCTTTATGTAGCAATTAATTATCTATGACATAAGTTATTGCTTTGCTTCTTCTGTCTTCCTTCGCTAGGGAGAAAAGTTTTTGTTTTGCCTACTGACTTCATCTCATAAAAGAGAAGATATGACGGACATTTAGAGAAAACATTAAAGTAGAACTGTTTCAAACTTAGTCGTAGTGACTGTACTGATCCAACCAAAAGGTGCTGTTAATTTTTTTGTGATGTAACCATCAAAACGAGAACGTCCTTCTGATTCCACATCTGAATTTCTCAGTGTGAAATTACAGTAAAACACTTGGATTAAAATGTGAATAGTTTATATATAACACAGTAAAGTAACAGGATTAAGTTAAGCTAATAATACCACATGTCATTAACTAGCACAAAATTCAGATGACTTTAGAACCCCTGAAGATTTCTTTAATTGTATTTTCTTTTCTCTGAATTAATGAGGCCAGGCCATAACATGTTTCAAGAAAATGAAATCTTTTATTACAGGAATACAAATGCAGTGGCATGGTATCTAAGATACTAGACAATATGTATGGTTGTAAGAATATTTTCATGACATTATCAATGAATGTCACAATAAGTTAGGCAACCATTATCTAATTAAATTTTCTTAATATCTTCTTCTTGTTAAACATTTCCTAGGCATTAATTGATTGCGAAGAGTCAATATCTATTTTCATTCATAATCCACAACGTCAATATAAAGTAGGTTTGAATTTTGGCAAATGTTCCGTTAAAAAAAAAAACATTCCCTTTTTCTTTCCTTAACTGTTGTCTACCAACATAGTGTAAGAAAATTAGTGGTTTATATACTGCAGCAAACTAAAAATTATATTACTTGTGATCTAGAAAGCATTCTGTGTATAAGAAGCTTCACATTCAGTTTTCCAGGATTCTCTGCCCTCGGCCCATGGTCCTTGCAATGATGACCTGTGTCTCCTCTTGTTAGTATCTACCCAGTTCTCTTCACTTGATCTTTCAGGAAGCCTCTTTCCTTACAAGAGTTTCAAGAGACATTTATAATAAAAATATATAGCTAAATTAATGGATTAAGTAGTGATTACAAGAGTTGTAACAAAGGAATATCATGCAGTAGTATGCATTGAGTCACTATGAATGCTGAAGTTTATAAACAGTTGGGTATTGCTTGTGAGTCATATTGCATACCTAGTAATTAGGGAAGAAGGATGCATCTTATGTTTTATGGCAGTGAATGCCAAGATGTCCAATAACTTTTCTAGAAACTGCACAGCTAACCGGTCAGTGCACGCTTAACTCCAAACTGGTTTGGAAAGGATGAATGAACTGTGAAGGGTGATATGGAGAAGGAGATCTATGGCCATAGGAAAACAGATTTTCATCTGTTAAAACTCTATTTTAACTTAACAGTTACTTAAAAATACTGCTATCACTCTTGCAAAATGTCTTTAATGTCTGATCACGGTCAAAATATGCTTGTTTTTTATTATAGGCCTGTTAATGTTAAGTTTTCCAGAATTCTTGCCACCTATGAGAAGAGTTTCAACTATTTTCAGTATTTTGTATTTTCCATTGGGGGAAAAAAAAAAAATACAATTTCTATGTATCTAAATATTCTGATATTCTGACGTCTTCAAAGAAGATAAATGTCTATTTCTCTGAATTACTTTTGATTTTGTAAGTAGACCCAATTTCTCCTTCAGAGATCACTCTATCAGTAATAAAATGAACCCTTCATAAATATGTCTACCAGTTTGCTGCCTCTCATAATCTTGGAGAAAGAATTTGTAGGTTAGAGTTGTTCCAAATTAAAAAAAAAAAATAAATTGAAATTTAAAGGTAATATAGCGAAAACTCTACTGCCAGCTTTCTTTTTGCTTTCTTGTGAAGCTGTCACCTGAAGGGCACTTCAGTTGACTATTTAGTTTCATATTAGTACCTGCTATTTAGGATCATACAGGGAGTGGATAATTCACAGATAGCAGGGATTCAAGTCATGACTTGCACTTGAGAATTAGGCCCCAGGTCTGCAGAACAGCCTGTAGATTTAATTAGCTTTCCAGTTTCTACCATTCTTGACTATTGTTTGGTTCATGTAGTGTAAATTAGCTTCTTTGTGGCAAAGAGGCAGTTCAAAGTTGCAAGAACTGCATCTGCAATACATTGTTCAAACAAAAAAAAATACAAATATCTTTCTTCACTCCTTGCTCTTGATTTTTTGGTGTCAAGGAGCTTTTGAGAGAATTCAAAAAGATTCCTGGTCTAAATTTTTCATAGCTGGTGAGCAAATTCACAAGATGAAGGAGATAAACCCTTCAGTCCTTTCTATTGCAGTTGACATCTTAACTCTGGCTGTTAACTGCAGTTCATTAATGCTGTACTCTTCTGGTTATAGAGTGCCATTTAGTGACCAACACTGGTAAGATTATTTATTTAAGGAAGGCAATCATATTCTGTGCATTCTTACTAGTAAGCTATCAAAATCCAGTTTCCTTTATCAATTAAGACAAAAAAGGAATCCTTATGAAGCTGTATTAACAAAATTTCTTAATCTATTTTGGGTATCTTGAACAGTTGCATGGTCTGTTGACATATTTTGCTTAGGTTTTGCTTTTTGCACAGCATAAAATCAAAATTGTGTGATTAAAACATTTTTCTGGAGTATGAAAAACATGATGGTATTCATGGCAACTATAAAATAAGTTAACCCTGAAAATTTTCTAGCTACTTTCTTGCTCACTTTTAGGAGCAGGACATTTATTTGAAAGAAACTGTAATAATTGGAATAGAATTAGTTTATTTATGTATTTTCCTCTTAATGTATAAAAATTGTAATTAATTACTGTAGGTATGTAGTACCCTCTTCCATCTATATGTTCAGTGCTCGACTCTTGCAACTGTAAAAATTCAGCTAAAATTAATGGTCGAGAACCTACAGAAGAATTTTGTCAAAGGTTTTATTTGAAATGTTTCTGATATCGGTTACTATATCCTGGTTCTTACTTTAAGCAGGCAATACAGTATCTAATACAATCAAAATTCCAGTTGCAAAATCAATATCCATGACCATAATCCAATAATTATGTAATAAACTAACTAAAGATATTGCAGAATAAGAAAACGAGTTCAACACTTAAAGGACTTTTAAAAATCTATATATTGGCATATTTAAGCCCCTAACTACTAGACATTTGAAGTACAGTCAGGTCATTTACTGATAGTAGCACATTTACTGTTCTTCATTAAAGGAACTCTTGACTGCATGCCCACATCAACTGGCTTTTTGCTTAATAGAAGTGTGAAATGGTTTTGATCTCTGATAAGATCACAAACGCCTTGTCTGGAACATTTTCCTTTGGAGCAGAGGAGTGGGAAAAAATTGCTGCTCCCAACTCTTTCACAGAATGCTTCGATCATTATGCCACTTTCTAGGAGGCACAGGATCCTTTCTTCTTTCAAAATAAAGAAATAAGTATCACATTTCTTTCTGTGATGAGTGTGACTGACTTAACGCATACTATGCTATGACTTATTTTTGTTCTCAAAAACTTCTGACTTTGAGAAAATACAAGGTTTCCTACTAAGTTAGTGTTCTCTGCTTCCACTATTAGATTCTATTTTAAACAAGTAATTTTTTTAACTTTAAAAATTAATTTTACTGAATGTTTATATTGTCTTTTATCAGTAGGGAAAACAAGGGATACTATTTTCACCCTGTTATGTAGATGGGTCATGATCACGACTTGTTCATGGTTATCCAAGGCAGCTGATAGATCTAACAGATTTGATGTTCAGTTGCTGCCTACCACACTACCTCATCCAGGAGTCTGGCAGGAAATGTGCTACAGAAGCATTTAGGAGCAGTTAACACTCCAACGTGGCAGTGTTGCCCGTGTGAAGAAAACGTTAAATTTAGCTTTTTTATTTTAAAAAGCTGCTTATGTTGCTCTGCAGATATACAAAGATGTGAAGAATGTAGAAAAAGTGCTCAGAAAGGAACATCTGTTTAGGAAGCTTCCCTCACCAACAGAGTACTATGTTGGTTAGTAATGGACACAGAAAGCAAGAGGAAAGTTTCATGAAATTGTTCAAAAATTCTCTTATTTCTCAAGGTCTATCTGGTCTTCATATAACGGTCTATCTTTTTTTTTGTTTCAAGTTGAGGGATAAAATAACTGAGACTTAAATACATACAGTCTGAAGTCCAGGGATTTTTATTATTTTAAAAAAAATATGCTCCGGAGGACATAAAGAAAAATTGTCATGTAAAATTTCAAGACAAATGGGGAAACCTTGCTGTAATCTGATCTGGAAATTTACCTAAGCACTAGGGTTAATGCTAAAGAACCCAATATGTCAACTTTACATCTTACCTCAAGTACAGCATGTCAGTAGGCTATTAAGCATGATGGCAAAGCATCTGTTCCTGCAGCAATGCAGAGGGGAGCTTGCCGCCTCATGAGTTGCCAGAATAACTCCAGAATTCAACATCTAAGTTAAGAACAGGCTTACCTCAGGCTTACCAGAACCTGGTTCTTTCACTTCACTCAGTCCTTGGCTAACCAGGGCTTGAGACAGTGTGAACGGAAATGAGTTGCAGGTACTGAGAATCATGCATTCCAGATGCTGTACTGCTTGCCATAATGTATTTAAAATGAAATACATCTGCATAGCCTTACAAAAAATTGTATATTTCATAGAGTTTGAAAAAGCAACATGACTTAGTCACAGGAAAACACCTGGACTCCCACAGGCTTTACAGATTTCCATAACCATTATGTAGGATAGGAGAGGGGTGTTGCTATTACGCTTTCAGTGGGAAAGTTAAAAATTGGTTAAACATTTAGTGCATAATAGTGCTAGTTCTCAAAGATGACCATTATTTACCTTCAGCCTGCAATGTTGTTCATGCAATTACCTCTCCTAAATTTCCATACTTTTCTAACCAATACAGTCCGTGTCCTGTACATTCATGGTATTTTCTTCTTTCAGAAAATTAGTGCCCTATGCATACAGGAAATACTGGCAATGGCCAGCGTTTGGAGTGAAAGGAAAAACATGGCGTATGTTACTTCACAGCAGGAGAGGCTTCTGCCTCCCTCCTTACACAGCTCTCACATCCTTGCATTAGCTAACCTTACAGGCTGTTTTGCAGCTTGAGTGACAACTCTTCCAGTTCAATCAGCGTATCCAATATAATGCCATGTTGGTGCCAAACGACGCGTTATCGTGTGTCATACCTTGCACTTTCTTCAGATCAGTCACCGCTGCTCTGAAACGTTTCAGTGAAGTGGAGTGGTTGTTTCGGAGGGTATGATTTGACAATACACTCGACGTTGGATGTAAGCGCTCGAGATGTGGCTGACACAGGTCAAGTGGGCACACATTTTTATAGTTCTTGGAGGATTTAAGGGGAAATACAAACTGTTTCACATTAAGTTTTCCCGTGCAGGCTGTAACCTATGATCAGTGTAACACCACGTAATCAGCTGAGCCTCGTTTTCCATGTATTACATTTCAATCCCAGTTTCCTCTCCTAGTAACTTGGAAGTTGTTGCCAGCGAAATCACAGTGTCTTACAGTGACTAAAAAGGTGTTTAAAATGTTCACAGCAGTGGCATTCGGTGTTTTGATTGACTGAAGATGTCAACGTGTAGAATCCCTAGGGTCTAATGAAATTGTTCTTTTTTGCTTCCAGCAGTTTATTCCTTGGTCACATTACTATCCAAAGACTAATTTCAGTAATAGCTTTATTAATTTTTTTTGCATTAGAGATGTGGTCACAGAACTTTGTTTCAAGAATGGCTAGATAATAAGGTATGGTTCGTTTAGTTTCCCAGAGAATTTTTACAAGTCACTGAAAGATCATCCACATTCTTGAAATCTATAAAATGTTTTGAAATTTATCATATATTTTTCCTATTAAATTGCTGCAAAATTTTCGGTTGCATGACTGATGCAATTTTTCAGTTCTTGGCATGCATGACTCGCTCATAAACAATGTTTTCTTAATGACAGTTGCTTATTAGCTCTTGAGTCCCTGAAAATTCCTGTGGCTGTTTGCAAAATAAACCAGCGACTTGCTTAAGCACACTGTAATAAAGCTTTTATGAACAAAACACAGGAACCCAATGTTCTGTTTATCACAGTGTCATTTGTATTTGCATAGATTTTTGTTGCTTTACTGAAGGTCGAACAAGGTTTGCTAGTTTCCTCATCTTCAGCACTGAGATCGTACAATTTAAATCTGAGCTCGAATTTCCTGTTAATCTCATGATTTTGATCACACAAGCTCCATCAGCTCTAGTTGGTGATGAAGATGATAACTAGTGTCCAATTGGTTTGTTTAACCCTTTATAAAACATATATATGAATTATACAGAATTAACCGGATTGATTAGATGTTGGTAGTGTTTAATTTGATAGCTCTTGCATTCCCAAACAGGGGAAGAGTGGTCAGGAAACAAGCTTAATGGTGATGCACACCTGGCAACAGCGAATCGTCAACACAACATAGTAAATGTAACTGCTGGCTGACTGTTATAGCTGGCCTCAGCCAAATTAATTTATGATTTTTCTGACTTTCCCACAAGACAGGGAGTCTTGTATGGGCGTGCAGTAGCTGAGGGTTTTTCAGGTTCTGATGACCTCAAAGGTTAGTGCAAGCTAAGCTTGTGCCTCTTCACCGATATTGAATCAAAAACCTGCTTGTTAGCTGGCTGTTGATGTCTTAATGCAAAAAGCAGATCTTGGGAATCAGTTGCCTCAAGATCCAGACTCCGATCCTGAACACAGTTGGAATGGCATCGTTTATCCTCAAAACGTTACCCTTGAAATAAGAACCAAATGCATGAATCTACACACTTAACTTTCTGCTTGTGCACAAGTTGGTCTCTTTTTCCCTTTATGCACATAAATGTAGGCCTTACAACCACAAAAAGTGCACAAATAAATTACAGAAATGAGCTGTGCGGATGTAGCATGCACGACTTATTTAGAAAACTTGTCCTGAAAACATGGATTTCCTCCACCATTCCCAACCCTCCAAGGTTTCTGGGGAGAAAGCTGAATTTGAGGCTATAACAAAGTTCCTTTCTGGGGAGAAAGCTGAATTTGAGGCTATAACAAAGTTCCTTACCAAGGTGGACCTTGGCAAATGGCAGACTTCAACTGCCTGATAGGAAATACTGAACACTGGGATATGTTTCAAATCCATTTGTCTTTCTTGACATCCCAGTCAACAAGGATTTTTCCTTGAAAATAGATGCCTACAGATTTGTTTTCAGGACTGATCAAGAATCTTCAATAAGAGGCAGTCATAAATGATGGTTTAAATCTATTTTCTGCTTCTTACCTTTCGAAAGCGTACCACTTCCACCAGTTGTATGCCATTTTTGGAGGGATGTGTATGCTTCTCTTTTGCTGTGATGCAGAGGAAATCTTTTCTGCAATTAGACCAGAAAAAGGAAAGATTAAAGACTCTTTCTTGCAGCCTTTATGAAAAGCTTTAGGCCCTTTATAGGCCTAAACTAAATTTTCTATAAACATGACATGAATTAGGAGATCTTTAATGTCACAACAGTAAATCCCAGGTTCTAAAAGATAACTGAGTGCTAATTTGGCTCTCCATTTTTTTCATATGGAATATTTGAGTAGGGTTGGACCTACATCTCTACAGACCCTGCTTTATGCCCTAATCAAGTACTTAAATTAAATTTCCTCACAATATTTAATGTAGGATACCCATCTTTATTGTTATATTGATAAGGCTGTGTCTTCTTATTTCCATACTAAGAGACTCATCTCTGATTAGGATCACACTGTAATAGACATTACATTGTCTATGCTAGGTTTGCATTTGCCAATTCCACAGCAGGGGACGACATCACTGTGATAACAATCCTGGAATCACTGCTTTTAGCAGAAAATCTCCTTCATGACTGGTGGTTTAAAATCTGGCTGCTGGTATTTGGGTTTGGTTTTGGTTGTTTGGGTTTTTTTTTTGCCTTTTCTCCTCAAAATGGACAATTAGGAAGTCTTAGAGTGTGCCATGTGTGTTGGTTTAACTGGCCAGAGCTGGGATGGACAAGGTTGGCAGAGGGGTGCAGTAAGGACCTGTGTAGATCAGGGGAAATTTAGTGAAAAAAATGGTGGCTACACAAACAAGGCTGTAACTAGCTCTGCTTGAGAATTGGTTCTGGTAGAAGTCAAAAGATACAGTTGAACCTTGCAGGTAAGTGTCAGCTAATAACCAGCATAATCAGGTGAAGCTTTGCGCCCTTGTAAGGCAAATTGAGAGAGTATCCTATTTAAAAGATTTCTGGCATAACTGAAGCAATATTAAAATGCCTCCAGTCAAATCAGTCAATAAGATATAATTAACATTGGAATGCTCCTACTCTCCGATAACCCAATTATTAATACAGTTTTGCAGTAATAGAGGAAGAGCATAATACAAAGCTTTGGAGTAAACAACACTGTCAATTACAGGAATGAAATGGAGCTCCTAAGTTCAAACACCTTTAACTCTTTCAGCACACAAGCATCTCCTCAGAGGTACCTGTTCCACTTAACTGTTTTAACAACCACTTCCAAACCAGTAGTGATAACCTCCAGAATGCAACTTACGATGCTCAAGTATCAGAAACACAGCTTTACTTTATATTCTAAGATAATAATAAGATAATCTCAGATGCTGTGGGGACATAAAGACTTTCTAATGGTAAATTTAAAAAAAAAAAAGGAGGAAAATCAGATTCCTATGGAGAAATCACAGCTATATCTGCCCAGCGGAAGTGAATGTGATGAAGTCACATTCACATATGTCCCTAAACAAATTCAAGGACTCTCTTTTTGTGAGAACTGCAATTGTTCTACAGATCTCCCCATCCAGACAGGTCTCTAAGTGTGGTACAAAATGCTTCTAACTATCCTGCAGTTTTATCTATCCTAATTTGGTTGTACCTTTACTTCATCCCAATAAAATAAGATTAACTTATAAGAAGTGGCTGTAAGGGCTTTTGTAATTTTCAGATTACAATTTTTTTATTCTATTGCGAATGTCAGCATTGATTTTAAATGTGTTATTTAAAACTTGTGAGCCCCATAGCCAAGTGTTTCTACTGTAGTAAGCCATCTATAGTTAAGTATCATAATAATACTATCTGCAGCAACAGGTTTTTATTTAGAGGAGCTCCCTTCCAATGTCAATGACTCTACTAGTTCTACTCTGCTTGCACCTCAGCAGTTTTGGGTTTTTTTTTCCAAAAAAGACATCTTTCTTCATTACTCTGGTTCAGCTGCTCTTTCCTCAACCTGTGGATTTGTCTTTACAGGTAAGCACAAATTATTTTTCCACTCTAGTGGTGAGTTTTCTTCTTTGTCTATAACAACAGGCGTAAGGTTGTGTCAGCAGGATCAGAGTTCAAAAATATTTCATGAACTCACTTTTGAAAACAATACATCAAAAAAAAAAGTACTTCAAGAGACATGCCTTTCGTAAAGGAAGATGTTTCTCAATATGCTCGATGGTGTAGTTCAGCAGGTAGGAGTGAGGTAGAAAGGTTCAATTATGTTAGCTACAGGGTTCTGCAATCCAGACTAGAATTGAGAACATTTGAGTAATGAAATGCATATAGATACCCAAAACTTGAAAACAGGAGCAGAAAATTATTAGAGTCAAAACAAGGAAGAGAGCCGTCCAAGTTAGGAGTTGACCCCTCATAAGATATAAATGGCAAGGAGGTTTTTTTTGTCCGTTTAGAAGATTTATCCAGGAAATTATATAGTGATTTTCTGGAAGAACCTATTTCAAGGTGAGAGTGGAACTTTCTTTGGTGGTAGGGAAGGAGAGGAGGGAGAAGGAGATTTGTCATTACACCTTCTCATCTGCACCTGGGCAAAATAACTCCTCTAAATGGAAGAAATCCTGAAGGCAGGTCCACAGAGGAGGATTCCCTTCCTTTCACCCGGTTGTGGTGCATGTTCACTGCATTTCAGAAGCTGAGTTGGATATTTTTGACTATCCACTTTCTGTCAGTGTAGCTTTGACTGTAACAGAGTGTAAGAGGTTCTTTTTCAGATAACATTGTATATATTCCTTGGCAGTTATTAATATTTAACTTTAGCACTAGTTTAGTTAGCTGATTGTTAGCTGATTGCTCTCCTAGTGTTAATGGAGAGAGTGGCTCTCAAGGTGATTCTCAAATATCAGCCTGACTTAGACTCTGTGAATGGCCTCCTGAAGTGCCTTGTAGTCTACTCATTGATACAGATTGAACATGAAATACTGGTACAAATGCCCCCTCATCCTTCATTCCCACAGTAGTACTCTCAGTATTTTCTTAAGATCTAAATTTTACAACATACCTATGTTTCTACATGCACATATTAAATGCCTGTGACCGTCAATGGAGCAAATCTCAGTGGTCAGTTCGGACATCTGCCTCACTGCGAGCATACCCGTACTCTTAATAACCTTAAAATTATTGCTTCATGAAATTAATACTTTGATGTAATGAAATACAGTCAGTAACGAGGCACAGGTTCATGTTAAGAGTCTGTTTCTAATTTGTATGTCTAAGAGGGACACGATAGTGTGGAAAACTTTGAATTCTGACCCTCGAACAGTCAGCCCAAATATTGTATTAGCATACAATGCACTTTATGCAAATTTATCTTTTTCTAAATGGATCCAATATAAATTTGCCCAAGCCTACTTTCTAATCTTGATGGATATATTCTAATTAGGAAAATTGACTTGTATCCCAAGTGACATAAATTAAAAACTTAAGGATAAATACACACCTAATTGACTGGTGGCATGCTGAGGATATTTGGTTTGCAGATGAGAGTGTTCATGGAGATTATTTGGTAGAGAGCTATGTGGATATATATTATTGTGATGTGGATTGTATTTTGCACTGCAAAGATATATTTTTTTAATATTGGTAGTAGCTGAGTCGATTGAAGCATTAGTGAGTAGTTGAAGTTTTCTATATGCTGCTTGTTATGAAACTACTTCTGACATACATCACACAACGTTTCCTGTTGATTGATCTAATTACATACACATAGTTTTATCAGAGCTTTGTGAGCCTGGAGATACTCATGTTTGCTTAATGTTCGACAAGCACAATTCAACACCCTCTAGGCTCTCTAGGCCTGTTTCCATAATCCTTAATTGGGAAAAGTAAGCCTTGAGAGTTTTGAAGTACCAAGCTGAAATTGAGCTCAGGGGCTGGTACCACTAACCATCAAAACTCACTATGTAAGCCCACACACAATAATGCACAACCCCCTCCATTCACCACCTCCTCCAGATATTTGGCTGATAGTCTGAAAATATGTAGCTACAACACAGTTAGGCTTCTAAAGTTTATTTTGATAGTAAAAGTACAAAACTCTGGTTTTATTTTATTTTAGAAAACATAAGAATAGACTTCTAATTATTTATAATACTTCTGAAGACAAATACCATCTTGCTACTTCCTCTCAAATAATGGTTTATGTTAATTGTTTCTTAACTATCTGAGGGGAACTGCTATGGAAAAAAAAAAAATCAGGGTGATTAATACGTAAAGATACTTGTGTTTTACCAGATTACACAGTAGCAACAGGATTACGATCAGTGATTCATCATTTTTCCCTTCATTCATTTCAGCCGCCTTTCTGAATTCCGCACATTACTGAAGGGTCATGTAGTTGGCTTCAAGTAACAATAATAAGCTGCATTGTAAGAAATAGATTCCCATATATATTTGTCTTTTCCAGTTTTTTGGAAGCTTTGACCAGGGATTTCTACTTATCCTCCCACTAATTTTCTCTAAGTATCTAAGGACTTGATAATAATTCAAAAGATAAAAGCTAGAGACTAGGTCAATGGAAGGCAGGCAGAGCACGAAACTGTTCACACTGTTTTTGCACTATTTTGCATCTTCTGTTGATTTAGATTTATCTCAGAATAGTGATGGCACATGTTGAATAAGTGGGAGAGAAGCTGAGGAAGACATATGTTTATTAAAAAGTACTTTCTTCAAGGCACAGATAATTCAATTTGTTCTGAGGAAGGAATGTCAGCTGGGCAAATACATCCCAAGCAGTGTGAGCTAAAACAGTGTAGAAGCATACATTGGAACAGTGAGCTCCAAGCTGGGAAGGCTACTGGAAAAACTTAGTTTTGGAGGATTCAAGGTTGCTTTTGTAAACACTCCCCAGAAAATTATCATTTAGTGTATTACAGTAAATGTTATGTAAAATGATAAAAGTGTTGTCCTAAGCACTGAGCAAAATATAAAGCCAAAGTACTAATGTAAGAATTCAAGGTGCTCATAAATGTAAATTTAAGCCTGTTAGGAGGACAACATTTTAACCGCATTTTGAAAAATTTCTTAAAATACCTTTTGGTCAGTGTCTCTTAAAATTTGTTGTAATATTCTGTTTGCCATTTATTGATAATCTTATAATCTATCTTTTATTTGCACACATGGACTGTGACTATGTTCAACTAGTTTTGCTATGCTAGTAGTAGTGCCATGGCATTTTTAAGCATATTTTGAAGTTGCACTGAAATTTCTTCAGTAGCTGGAACAAGATTTTAGACATACAAATGTGACTTTACTAGTTATGGAATGCACAAAAGTGATGACAAAGTAGGTAAGAAGTATAAAAAACTTTCCGTCTTGATGGAAGGAAGGCAGATGAGAAAGATGGTTTTAATTTTTTTTCCACCAGATCTAAGTTAAGAATATTACCCATAATACTACATAATTGAATTAGTGTATTAAAATCTTGGTATTAAGTCCAAAGTCTGAGTGAGAAGCTTAGTAGTAAAAGGCTGCTAAAACTTAATTTCTCATAAGTGGGATTTGAAGGAAAGAACTGTGGACTCATAGCTGTGGGGAAATCAAAGATTTCTTCAAAGTGTATGAAGTCTGGATATTTTCTGTCTTTGTTGTCGTTGTTGTTGTTTTTGTTTGTTTGCCTTTTTAAAAAGTTTATTTGTAATTTTTAAGTTAGACAAACCTCTAGCAACCCCAACAGCCTCTGTATTTTTGCTAGAACGATTTACCAAATCTGACTAGACGTGTAAGCAACCACGAGACTGGACAAGATCAAAGAAACACTAAGGTGGAATGCTGACTATGTCTGCTACAGTTCTCTAAAGCTTGTTTTTGGTCTGTCCCTTCTCTGGCTCATGGGATGTGAGTTGTAACTAAAGGTCAGATTAACCTACTCAAGATAGTGTGGACTTCCCAACAGAAGTAGTGATGGGGAGGGATGCCAGTTTGGGGAGATGCGTGAAGGATATGACTGCATGGGGCTGCTAGTAGAGTCTGTAGATGGGTGATCATCCTCCGTGGGCTATGGCCATGGCTATACAAAGCACCTGGGCTGTGCATGGCTCCACAGTTCATTTATTGTCTACATCCTGCTCAGTATTGCTGGTGGTGTGCAGTTAGCACTGGATGCCTAAATCTTGTTTAAAACTCACAAGTTAGCAAACAAATTGCAGATATTTCACTTAATAATAGCTAATAATCACTTCTAGGGGATGGAGTCTCTTGATGTGAGTAAAAGCATATGACATCAACTACAGCTCTTGATACTCTAGGCATTATCTAACTTCCCCAACCCCAATAAATGTGGTTTTCTTTTCTGGAAGATTTATATTCTTGGTTAATACTTCTGCCATCTATGATTTCAAAGACTTTCATAAACACTAATGAAACACCTCCCTCCAGACAGCTGTGGTATTCTCTGCCACTACAACAAGCTATAAATTGAGGCTTAAAAAAAAAAAAAAAAAAAAGCATCTCTTCCGCCTCTATGACATACTACACTTTTGTACACTGGCTGCTTAATGCACATCGAATAAAATACATGAAATATCCCGAGCTGATTAAGGATATTTCATGCGAGCTTTCTCTCATTGGTCCTCCTGTCTTGTAAACACTCATTAGCTTAGATACACAAGTGGTAGCACGTGTATAGTTAGTGAGCTTGCCTTCTTACATCTATAATACAAGTTTATAATGGAGGCAACGTCATATAGTATTTAACTCTGACATTTAGTGTTTGCCCTAGTAGATGGTCTTCCTTTTACTTAAGTGCCATTACTTTTATGTAGTCCATTTTCATTGCATTTAGTCCCATTTTAGTAATAATGCTTGCATGATTTACCAGGCAAATGCAATCTTTGCCCTGAATGGCACAGTGCAAGAAAAAATGGAAGCTGTTAAGAGGCTGAATGGCAAAAAAGTATTATTGACCTATGCTGGCAGCCATGTGTTTCAATTATTTTCAAGAATCCATTTGTCAAATAAGTGAAGCGATGTGGGACGTCAAGTTCAAGCTGGGGTTAGTGCCTTTCTACATCTGATATGATGTATCTTCTGTAGCCATTTAATTGAATTACCCAATTTATTTTTCAAGCAACAATGCTCTACCAAGAGCCATGACATTAAACAATTAAATACGAGTTTAAAAGTCTGCATTTTGTGTAGTTCATCATTTCTCTGCAGCAGACAGTCGGCCTATGGCCGTGCTGCATTCTGGTATGGTAAAAGCTTAGCATCTCATGGAACACCCATCCGGTCCCAAATAGCAAAATTTTGAGAGCAGCATGCATGCAGAATGTGCATGTCCATCACCTGGCTGGTGCTGTAGAAGCTGCCTTGATCATTTCTTGGGAGATGAGAAGAAGTTATTGTTAACTCCCATGCCTCAAGAGCTTCTGTGTTTCTAAGCTGGGGACTGGAAAACCAGAAAAGGATCTAAAATTAAGCAATTATTAGCAAGAGGTTGGGGGAAAGGCCACGCTAAAATTTAGACAAATATTTCTAAAGATTTATAAAGTAAAAACTTTCTCAAACTTTTGCAACTGTAAGAATCATACAGTCTGTGTTGATTTGATAAAGTAACATGAGATTTGTGCTTTTATTTTTTGTGTGTGTTAGGAATTTTTTATCTCTAGTGCAATAAAAGAAGTGTGATAAGTAGTTGTTTACTTGGGTGCTCATACAGCGTAGAAATCTGCATGCATATTCTTCCACAAATATTTGAAATATTTTACCAATCTTACTAAAAATGAAATTCAGGATCTAAGATTTTTGTTTTCTTGGTGTTATTGGAAGTCAATGAAAATACAATTTTCAAGAATCTTAGATGCTCTTTTGTTATATACATAAAGATACATACTTTGATATGAGAAGAATAATTACTGAAACAGAGAGAACAGTGGTGACTTATATTTTTTTTCAATTAACATACAACAATTAAATTTTAATATGGTCAGGGAATTGTTCAGAGCCTTTTGTATGGGGATACTGCACCTTTAATTATCTGCCCTCTGGTGCCAAGACTTTTCTTTGAGTGCTTCCATAAAAGCTTATTGCAGCTAGTTATTGAGCAAATTAGTACTTGAGTTTTGGTGAAAAATGTCTTTATTAGTCCTAAAACCAGAGTCATTGTGCATTCCCAGAAGGCGTGATTTTGTTTGATGAATAAATCTAGTAATTATCCTGCTGTTAGGGCTGTACCGCAAATGTCATAAGCAGATAAACAGAGGGAGTAAGCCTTCCGTAAATTCTCTAATTATCTATCTTGGACTACTTATTGCCTGCAGATGATTTATGAGCATATTGATATATCCTTAAGTATTTTCATTTGAGTTCACAGATGCAAATAATTAAGGCAGTAGTCATTTGCGAGCGAAAGCGGCAGGTCAGGGTCATCTCATTATAAAACTCGTGCCCGTGCTCATGCTATAAGAGAACATATAGGTATGAGCTGGTTTACTAGGCTGCCTCCTTTGACACCTTTAGCATTCCCTTTAGTTTTTAGTATAATTCTCCGAATATTCTGCAAATGTTTTTTGGACCTCAGTTTGCTAGATCCTCTCAGGTCAAAATAGAGATGGTTGCCAGATTGATTTCCAGTGCCCAGTATGTATGTTAACCTGGAGAACCATCCCGGAAGATGCTTAGCTAATAACACTGAAGACAGTAATTTCCTTCACGTTGCTACAGCAGTTTAAATGTTGAGTTTTTCCTTTTGCATAGCATCATTTTAAATTCTGTTGTGTCCTTTGAGTCAATCAATATAACTGGAATAAAGGGTTCACGTTCCTTTCCAAGAGGAGCAAAAGAACATACAGGGCACTATATGTAGAAGCACACAGCTGAAAAAAGTTTTTAAATAATCAGGACCTCCATATGTGTATCAGGAGCAAGGCCCTTTTCTCCTTTTCAGCTGTTAAGGGAAGTTTCTGCTGAATATTCAGGTTATGGAGAATTTGCCTCTGGCAGCAAAAGACAGCTGAGTGAAAATACTGGAAAAGGAGGTGCTACAAAATGAGCACAATACCTTATCGCTTGGTGCATCTGGGTTTTGCGTGTTGATATTTGCATGCATTTTTCCTGTCACATGCCTACTTATCCATTCTTTCTGTCTAACTACTCAAAGAATTTGGCCTAACGTATTACAGATTTTTGTGGGTGATGTTTTTAGTTTTTTTTTTAAAGAGTTGTTGCAGTGGAATTGGTGTGATTTGTGGGGTGAATTAAGGAGCCAATACAACTTAAGTGCTGACTGACAAAAATGAGTATTGAGTGTGTTGCAACAACTTTTGCTCAAGGCTAATTGACAGAGTACATTTCTGTGGTGGTAATAACTATTTTAGTTATTTAGCCATGCTTTAGTAAGCACATTCTAACAGATTTTTTAAATGTGCAGAGTAGAACGGAAGTTTGCAGGTTTCTATTGATATACTGAATATTGAATTTTCAGATGTACTCCAGTTGTAATAACTTTAGAAGAACTCGTTTTCAGAAATCCCAGTTATTGCATGAAGCTTGGATATCCTTGATTGATACAGTGACAAATCTTAGTTGAAAATTCTCCTCAAATTTTTAAAAGGGAGTAATTTCTTAATACAATTCCTGTGTGGGCTGATTTTGGAGAAGTTTGTGGAGGTGCAGGAATGGGACAGCCTTGACCTACCTGCCACATATAAAATGGGAGTGAATTAGAGAAATAATATAACCTACGCATTGTCATTATTCTAGTTCAGGAAACCTGGTCTTTCTGGTCATTCCTTCTGGGCACAATAATCTTAGATGTCACTTTGAGTATTGTTGCATAAACAATATGTGGTTTGGACAGAATTGCACTGGTTTTTTTTCAACATCTACATACCGTGGACCTGTTACCAGCATGAACTTGCTGTCCTGTTAGAAGATTCACCTTACCTTGAGTTTTCTCATCCATCTCACTGACCTTACCGCACACCACCTTCTGTTGTTTAAAGTGTTTCTTTTGCAGTTCATGATCAAGCACTTAATTTTTATTTTATTTGTAATATTAACTGCTTTTCTGAAGTGGCACAATATGTTCATAAGGAAAAGATCTTTAATGAAAAACATTGGAGGAATCCATGATTTTCAGAAAGACCATTAAGAATTAATAAGAGATTAAATGCTGAAAGTCTGTCAAGCCACCACTAATTGGTTAAGCCTTACCTGCCATCAGCTCACGGGTCAGAACTTTTCCTAACTTATGCTGCAATCAATCTGTCCATATAGACAAATATCTTTCTTCTTTGTACACACATGATATAAAATGTCATTGCTATTTTAACTTAAAATACCAAGGCTTTTTACCAAGGTGATTTTTAGCTTTTTTTTTTTTTTCCCCCTCAAATAGCAAAAAAAGCGATGTGTGATTTCTGACCAATTACTGTATATTTTGAATATCAAATATGAAAGCTTAATACTTATGCCAAACTAGTATTAATAGATTCTAATAGATTTAAGAAATCTAGTCAAATAACTAAAATGTTCAAATATAGCATGAACTCGTCAGATGTGTGTGCAAACAAAACAGGAGTCAGAATTACTTTCTTGAAATAATTACAGTGAATTACTCAGTTTGTTGTTGTGCATGTGAGGCCTCATAGGACACTGAAAGAGTTCACGATCACCTCATTTACCATCAATAGCTTCCTAAACTCCTGCCTAGCTCACAACAAAAAATGTGCCAGTGTTACACACTAAAACTTAAATCCTCCTCCTACTGAGTGACTTTTTTGAGGATGAAGGAAGAAGGTGGCCTGCAACACACAGAGGTTTTATTGTTTCTGGGGTTTTTTTTACACAGTTAAAGTCTGATGATCACGTAGCCAAGAGGAATCAGCTGAAATGTGTAATTCTTCTTTGGCCTCTGTCACTATCTTTTAGTAGGCATAATCGGAAAGCTAGCCTAGATGAATGGCTTTTTCCTTTTATGAGAATTAATAAAACGGGGCTGGGCTCACTGAAATTAGTTTCATAAAGGTCAGCTGGATATTCCAAAATATCTATTCTGGTTTTTGCAGAAGGTGCTGGGCAATTAATTTAACGAAACAGAGCAAATATCCAGATGCTGTATTTTAAAAGTATTTAATATCTAATTAATAAATTACATATTACAGATCTTCAGAAAAAAAAAACTTGAAAAGCAACAATAATACTGTCAGCAGTATTTCATTATAATAATTGTGGCATTTATTACTCTGCACTATTCAGCACTGTTTTATTTAAAATCTGTGCATTTAGGAGATTCTTAAATGTTCCTATTTCTTCTTCTCAGACTTGAAATTTTGTCATAGGTTGTTAGTAATTTCTTTTTATGTTGGAAATAACACTTTAAAATGTAGCTGTTAAAATATATTAATAGATATATTTGTATATGATTTTAAAATCAATGAGTGTCATTGAGTCCACTCCTACTTCAGGAATAATTATATACTGACTGTGTATTTGCAGTTAATAAGCTTAGATACTGGGGAAAAAAATCAGTGAGAAAGATTACATGACAGATAATTAATAAAAATCAATTAGTTTGTTAATGAGTACTCTGCCATTACCCAAGGTGGTAGAAGCCATCTGGGGGAAAAAAAAGCAGCATCCCTGAATAGGACATTTTAGATGCCTGAGTTCCACTGAGAATTTCAAAGGAAATAACTATAAGGCAGCACCACTTGGGTTAAAACTGGCTAAATTTCCTCTGGAGAATGCAGCTCCTCTAGCTAATAAATCTAGTAAAAAAGTGATTCACCTTTACTGTATGCTATAAAGCATTTTCTGATGCCTTAAGTACATTGTTCACTGCCCTGCATTAAAAACAAAGCCCATAGTTGTAAATGTCAATGACTAGGATTGTTAGAGCTCTTGCATCGCCTCGCCTTAGCGTAAAAGCTGGAAACACCCATTACCTCTTAGATGACTTTAGGATAACATTTGGTATTCCGATATATAAATGGCATAAAGACAAACTCGATCTGACAGAGAAATGCAAAATGCCTTCAAATAGTTCTTGGACTAAAAAGGAAAAGTTCAATAGCAATGCTTATCCATTTGTAAGTATACTTCTATAATACAAAATATACAACGTAATTCTGTCACCTTTACTTTTATTTTGTCTATTCACTGTTAAGCTGAGGTTAATGTAATCAGTCTATGCGGAACTGGAAAAAAATTTATTATCCATACACACATTGTCAGCCACATAATTTATTTTTGATACCTTGGGTGGATATACCTGGAAATAAACAGATATTTCCACAATACAAGGGTAGAAGGAGCTTGGATTTGGAATTGTTGTATGTAATTCAAATTTTATTATTACTGCCAGCAAGCAATGGAAAATAAGTATAGAAAGTTAAGGTATTGATGCCTTTAAAATTCAAACTCTCTGTACTAGTCAAGACAGATGTGCGCCACAGGAAGAGAATTCTGTTTTTTTAAACACTACAGATGGTTATAAACCATGGCTTCAAGGAATATTTTCTGTGTGAGATGAGAATTTCTATTGTTATGTACAGTACAGACATGAAGTAGATAAATATAGTGTATTTATGTAAATATAGTATTACAGTAAATATAGTGTTACTTATTTAAAATAGTTCTAAACATTTGTCATCCTGTTTTGGAAAACTGGCCATGGAGTTCAGTGTGAGCAAGTTGTGCATCCAGGTGCGCAGCAGGTGATCTGAATGACTTGAAGTCCTAGCAGATGACTTGTGACACTGAGTTTGGTTCCATAAACACTTTGATTTTAGTTTACAGACAGTATAATGGAGAGAAAGACATATTTTCTTCCTTTTGAATCATTTGAAAGACATTGTAATGTTTAAAATTCTGAGTTGGGACTCAAGAATAATCCTGTATACTGCTGACTTTCAGTTTTTATTATTTTTGCGTATGTTGGTTTTCCTTATATAATACAGAGATTACAACAACTTCCTTTGAAAATCTACTTTAGACAATATGAACTTTTTATCTAATCAAAATGTGTTTCAAAGAATTCTTTATTCCCAGTTTTATGTCTCGACCACACTACCTCAAATCTGATGAGTTCTTAAATGTTATAGGATAGATCCTGTTGTTTTATACAACCATGAATTGCCTGAATGACCTTTTAAAAATTACCGTCTATTTAAAAACATAAGCCTAACAGATCAAATACCATGGGCATAGCTTCCTCATTACACTGCTTGCCATCATATTTTTTTCATTATTCTGTATACCTATGGCAAGTAAAAACTGTCAGAATGTAATGTTTGTGTCAAGTTAAAGGCTCGGTCAAGGTGCATATTTTTACAAATACAGAGAAGGAAAGTTCAATATTTACATAATTATCTCCATATCCAAATAAAATATCTCAATTTTGAAGAACTTGTGCCAACCTTACTGCTTTTCGTAACACGTCGTGGAAGTAGCAGAGAATTTTGAATGATGGTGACCTTGGAAATACACTGTACCTTTAACATTTTTAGTGGTAGAGTTAAATTTTTCACTTTTAACCTTCAGTAATCTAGCAAGCAATGGACTATTTTAATGTGATTCTTGTCACTCATTAACCCTTGATTACCTTTTCCATCAACCAGCAGGAGCAGGTCCTTGGCATTTATTAGGTATTGATAACTATCTAAGGCCAATGAAGTATAGCATCTCATGTTATTAGATGTTGCCTGTTGAAGCCTCAAGTGGAGGAAATACTTCAGGAGGTATCAAGCTGAGAGTGTATGGTTAATTTCAAAACTGAGACTACAGTTTGCCTAATCATGTATTGCTTCAGATTTATCGAGACTTCTCAATAGTCTGTGAATGGTTATTGTATTTTTGTGATATTTGCATACATCATATAATGTGCTTCAAAATCATTAAAGATTATAAGGTAATAGCAATGTTATATTGAGAATATTATTCTTAATGTTCATATTTCTTGCTTGATAGTTTATATTAACCTGCTAGTAAGCAACTTCATTTAACAGTATGAGTATTTGAAATGAAGGGTGTTGAGAAACCAGCCTGTTACCAACACTACTCTTTACATTCTGCCTCTCTGGCTGTAGAACACAGATTTAAGAGATGTCTTAATTGTATATTACTTTCCGTGTGTACAATTGAGTGCACTACAGAACTATTAACAAAAGCGTTGTGGCCTGTGGTTTGTAAATGATGAGAGTTTGCAAAATGAACACTTCTGAGTTTTATTGAAAAAAAGTCATAACAATGTTTTTGTAGCTGTGATGGTGTCTGGAAGAGAAAGGGTGAAGGTTTTTAGAAAAAAAAAATAATATCCTTAACTCTCTGTCTAACTTAACCAGCTGATATAGTCGGAAAAATTAATACCTTAGAACTTTTGTTCTCTTTCTCCTCCACCCCTAGCAACATCATTCTGCCCAACAAAACATATTACCTCTTCTTACAAACCTGGAGTACATAACTCATTGCAAATTATTTCCTCAGTTTACGATCCTCAGTCTGAAAAGATATGACTGCTATTTCTGATGACTCTTTCACTGCTTCCATTTACTATGAACTTTAATTTACTTAATGGTTTTGTGTTTCTTACTCCACATTAAGAGTTTTTAGACTCAGGCATTCCCTGTAACTCTGGAAAAATGCTTACGTAAATTTAAAAATGTTCTTAAACCTTGCTGAATTGAAGCCTGATGGCTAGCACTGCTTTTCTCCACTTTCTCCCTTCCTAAAAGAAAATTAACAGCTAAACTACTAAACAACTTTTCATCAACTTACACTAAATGCAATAATATTCATTTTAAGGTATGGCTTGAATCAGAATTTTCATCTTGACCTACTCTGGTAAAAGGCAATGAATACCATGGTTTTGTTGGTTTTTTGATTTGGAAATTTTGATGTGCCTACCAACCATTATTGTTAGAAATCACTGTTCTGGATGCAAGCATAATATTAAAGTCAGTTGATCACTCATGCTTGAGAGTTGAGGAGCAAGGAGGTGTGGATGTTACAGGGAGAGAAGCAACCAGCTGTTAGTACAATTTCTAGAAGCTCTCTCCCTGGACAGACCCGAATGTCTTCCTTTGTTTGTTCAATATATTAAATTTCACTAATTGGCAACATAGTAAGTCGGGTGGAAAGTGCTGCATTCCAGTGTGGAGGCTTCAAATTTTTGTCTCTGGAGATGTCCTGACAAAAGTTCATGCATCTGTGGTAGAGTTGGGGCTGGGGATGGTAAGAGGCAGTGGCCCAAAGTTTGCTTCTGGTGATGTCTTGAGGGTCTTGACAGAAAGGCTGGAAGGTGGATTATAGGGAAACTTGTTTTAAATTACGATCTCCTATGCTTTCACGCTCTTCAATCTTTAAGCTGTAAAAAAGTGCGCAAAACATCAGACAACTACTTTTTACATACTGCTGTGTACTTAGAGTCTTCTTTATTCCATGTGCTTTGCATTCCATTCAGCCCACATTTCGCAAAAGAGGCAAAACCAACTTTGAACGCTCTTGGAGAACTGTGGATTGATATTTCAAAGTACAAATCAAGATAGAGCTTTTGTCAGTTAAAACAAAATAAACATGTGCAGCATCTTAATGATGGTATGTGGAAGATGAAAGTTCAGGGCCCTTGTCTGAATCAAGCAGTGATAGAATTCACCTGAATTCATGTACTTTTTGCATCTGCTGTATTTCTATTGGACAACGAGTTTGGGGCATTAGTGGCAAACACACTAGTCGTGGGAATTCTGGTCATTTTGCAGTTTATTTTTCAGTCTGGAATTCTTTTCCTGTGCCTAAGGAAAGACCAGTCAAAACTCACAGACTATATACTCAGAAATTAGTTTTGACATCTGAGAAATACTGTGCTGAATATGTTCCCAATTCTTCTCCAGAGACAGCTGAATTTTGATTACTTCACAGTACTTTAAACCTAGAATTGTGGTTAGCAGCATTTAAATAAGTAACATAAGTAATTTTCCAGCTTGGTACAGGTGGCATTGGTAATTTGCAGTGGAATATCTACTAGGTTTTGAGAAGAGCAGAGATCCTTTTCTTTTATTACTAGTCATCAGTTTACCAGTTCTAGTACTAAAGTTTAACTCTTCTGCATTTCTCATACGTTTTTCTCTTCGCTCTATGTCATTAACTTTCTTCTTTTGTCTCCATCATTCTCCTCAAATAGAGGAGAAGCACCTTCCTGAGAAAGGCTTGTTAATCCCACATTTTCACATCTGAATTTCTGCAGTTCAACTTGTTTGTAGTTGAGTTCCAGGTCTCCAATATAAAACCTTTTTTTTTTCTTCTCTTATTTAGCAACGACTTGTGAGTTTTTATTAAGAGATACATTGATCTGTACTTAAAATAATAAGAATGCTCTATTTGCCTCCACTTTTCTTTTTGTCCTGCCATTGTACTTCATCATACATTGGATCTCTATAAGATAAAGCTGAACGTGCTGAGACTTTGGCCTCAGCAGTAAGAGGAATAGGAACGTCCCTGTTACTGAAAAGTAAAGCTATGCCCGAGCAAAGAAAAGACTACACCAGCATTTGTAGAAGCTGACTTTTACAGAAATTGCTTATGGATTCTCCAGTTGCCGGTGAGATTCCATAAAATTCTGGTTACGTCAAGGTATTAAGATATAGCAGAAATTAAAATGAAAGCAGGACACGGCAAAGGTAAAGTGAAAGATTTTGCTATTAGGCCATTGCTTTGATCATGAGGTTTCAAATATATCTATCATTCTACATCTGTGAGGCTGTATTAAAAGGTTAATGAAGTTTTGTACCTTTTTGGACTTATTATAACTAAATTGCTGCCTCAGCAAATATGGGGAATTTAGCACTCTGCGATATATCAGGAAACCGGTATTGAAAAAAAGACTGGAAAGTCATAGAATTTACTTTTAAATAAATCTTAATGCAGTTCTTAGAGGAGCAACATGTTAATGCTGTTGCAAAGGGCTGTGCAATACTCCTCGTATTTCTGGGGGAAAAAAAGCCTTTCTAAAAAGGAAACTTTTGCGTTTGGGTAACTGCAGTGCTGTGACTTATAAACAATTTATAGACCTTAGCAGCAAATGCTCATCCTTTTAATGGTTTCAGCACGACAACTGGTTTGTATCGGTCTTGTAGTGTGAGGCTCATATCATAAGACTATGCATGTAATAGTGATACTGTCATGTGTTAAATGAGCATAGCTTGAAGTATTATTTTTTTAAAAATTGAAAGGTTGTGGCAGTAATAAAAAGGTTGAATGGTAATGTCTCTAATTGAACAGTAAGGCCTCTTTCCTATTAAGTCACTCTTTCATCTGTCTTTTTAATTATTTCATTATCATTTTGTACTGCAGTTCACAATGAAATGACCATTTGTGTTTAAGTGAAAGCTAATTATTAGGACTGAATTATTGTGCAGTTTATTGATCCCTATGGTGGATTAAGGGCTTTAAGTTCGTCTAGACAGAATAGTTAGCAAAATGACAAAAGGAAACATATAAGACCCTTGGGAAGAATCCCTACGCTCCATAAGCAATTAATGCCTGCCAGGTAATGGAATTTAAGTTTATACTAAATCCAGCAGTGCTTTGACATTTCAACTGCCTTATAAACACATTAGTCTAATGAATTAAGACTTATGAATTGTGTTGATACACAAGTAGGAACAGTTGCAAATGCAGGATATTTTTGCCCTCTGTTAACTGAATGAAAAATAGATAATTTTCTTTCTGAATTTGATGAAAAATGAAATGTGCTCTGTGTAATGTTTATCTCTGTTCATTCTGCTCTCTGTTGATGGATGTGTATTAAGAATTTCCATTTCCCAAAGAACACTAATCTCTCTTGTGGATGTGAAAAGTATGCAGTGATAAACCAAGGGGAAAAAAAAAAAAAACCCAAACCACAAAAAACCCCCACAGTACTGCTGAGTAAGAAGCTAAACAGGCCATTCATCTCAATCCAATGCTGGGCAAGTTTAAAAGCAATCTGTCATTATCTTGATGAGCAAGCCACAGCTTGTGCTAAGTATACAGCCCTTTGCTGTTATTTATAAGAACATGTCCTTGAGTGGACTACAAACAGATCAGACAAAATGGTTTTACTGGGTCGTCTTTTCTTACGCGACTTTTTGTCCATAAAAGCTCTGTGTTCAAAGACTTTCCAGGCAGCATGCCAGCCCAGAGATCTGTTGAAAGGAAACAAGATGGCTTTTAACTACACATTATATTCTTAGGATTTTGCTTCAAATACTTTACTTTTATAAATGTTTCTGTTTAGTCATACTGATACTCTCTTTTTGGAGTTTTTACTTTCAAAAGTTTCTTTTTTTTTTCCTCCTAAACCCAGAAAGATTAACATTTGAGAAGGTTGGTAAAACATGGATCTCTAAGAAGGACACAGGACCGAGACTCAGGAGGTGGGTGCTCTCTCGTTAATTCTCTTTATGGTTTGCTCACAATGTTAGGCAACTCCGGTTTTATTGCCACTAAAACCCGAGTTTTGGGTCTCTCTGTGCATCAGAGAAGGATCATTATCTTGTGAGGGAGTCATATAATGTGCTACGTGGTCCTTGGTCAAGACCTGGTCTGCAACTACTCAACAGGCATGTGGCTGGAATGACTATCTGCATTTGTCCATATGAGTGATATGCTCTCTGCTTCTCTTCCCATTACCACTGTATTTTCCTTTCACATTAAGAATACAAGCTTCCAGACAGAAGGAAGTCTCTTGATTCACTTACAGCTGTTATATATTACTTGTAGCATGATGTTGACTTGAAGGTGATACCACTTTTAAGATCAATGGATGCTCCGGTGTTGTAACATTTTTCAAAAAAAAAAAGAAAAGAAAAAGAAAACAAAAAGAATGATCAAAAATTGTATGATCTGGTACTTGATTAAGTTTCATTTTAATTTTTAAGCTTGCTTTTTTATATTTATTATGTAAAATAATTTACTTAAACTACTACAGTATAATATTTGGTCATTTAGGAGGTATTACTTAATGTAAACTTCATTTCAGATTATTTTTTTTCTTTGAAGGGCATAAATAATGAAAGCTATCTAAAAATGGAACTACTAGCATGTCCCTTAAGGCAAAAAAGAAGAAATATACATTTTATTAGATCTGAGTGTTTGGTTGAATAGACTGAAAAAAATCAACCAATACTACATCATTTAAATTAAGAAAATTTACATTAGATAACGGCTTCATCGGCTGCAGAAAATATTCTGCTTCTTCTGACTTTGCATGGGATCTCTACAAACTAACCTATGCAGTTTCCCTGGAAGAACTTTTCCTTGCTCTAAGCTGGGCAACGGCCAACAGCTGCAGAGGAGTGCAGAAGCATCAGCAAACCTTGTAATGTATTGCCACGGCTCCCAGCAGCATGGGTTGAGACTGCCCTTAACACCCACTTTCTAGGAAAACCCTTTTTGTTTCTGTGTGATGTCCAAGACAGAGTGAGAAGGAACCAGCAGTGAAAACACTCTTGCAATCTACTGAGTTACTCAAAATAAACAGGATGCAAACAGACAGGAGTTTAAGATTGCTTTCTCCTCGGTATTCAATGCATTTTAAAGGGCTAATGGTTTTGAATAGTAGAGTAGTCCCAAGCGTAGTGGCGATCACCGGTGAGAAATAATTTGGACAAGAGTAGATGTTGAGGTGAAATGCCTGTCCTTAAGTGTCTTTCACCCAGAAAGAGGGAGCAAAGATTACATCTACATCTGTAGAGTTCAGCTGCTGGATACAAGTCTAGTCTGCATTAGGCAAGCTTGTGCAACAGGAGCAATAAACTTTTATTATGTGACTTTAAAATAGTTTGAAGACATTCTTTTCCTTGTAAAATAACATCTGTGTTATTTTCTTATTTGTGGGGGAACCGAGGCACAACTCAAAATTAAACTACAAACATGATTTCTTAAGTCAGCAGTAGTTACTTCTCATATAAAATGTATATGTTCTTCGATCACCAGCAAAAAACTAATTTTTCTTTGGTGCCAGAAAAGACTTAGGTTACTACGTGGTTTGGAGCAAAGACTAAGAGACTACTGAGGTAACTGCTGTGTAGGACCTTAAGGAAGTTAATTTTTCTACATGCACCTCTTCTGCCACTGAGATATTCTATTTTTTTCCCTTTTTTTTTTCCAATCAAAGCAAATGAACAAAGTAGATAAACTTATAACTGCTGTATAAATCATAAATGCATGTAAAATATTTTTTGTTAGATTCTGCACCTGTTTAAACATCTCCAACGTATCTCAAACATGATCACTATTCCCCATGCTACTGTTTTTTACTAATTTAACAATTTTGGAGGTCATCTAAGGCCTTATATCTGGTGAGGTTTCTATTCTAGCCTTCATCCTTCAGTGCAAAAAGAATATACACTATTTAAATTAGTGTGCTGAATATGCCCTGTTTGCTAACTGTCCAACCATGCAATGTCTTTCATTATTGAATCTCGTTCCTGGAATGAATATGATAAAAGACATGCTGGCTGATGGGCTTAGATTAACAATGAACCTAGTAATTGTCCGGAAATATATATTTAATTCATAAAAAGTCTTAAATCATGACATAATGATGGGGAGGTTTTTAAAAGAAAATGAAATACTAGTAATCACAAAATAATTGAGAATGTTGGAACTATTATTTTTCTTGACAGTATAAAACTTTTTACCATTTCTTTGCTGACGTGTATAATTTTCATTATATTCATGTATGTAAAATAAATTAAAATTAATTTACATAGCAATTTTTCTAAAAAGCAGCCATAGCTACAGAGGTAGGTCAGAAGAATGAAAATAATGCATTGAGGTCTATCTTTTTGTAAGAGAATTAAAAATTTTACGGAAGTAATATAGTACATAATGCAATAGCTCATACCAATCAGGCATAATAGAATGAAATTAAGGTTAGAGAGATTAATGCTGACTGTGTATTTAAAAAAAAAAAAAAGAAAATCACTGGCTCAAATTAGGTTCTGGAATATTCTTCCAATGTGTGCTATTGGAGCCATGATACCTGCAATATTTCTAATTGCACTGAGAAACATTACAGATGAGGAAGAAATGATGTGTTCAACTTGTGCACGTCCTGCAACTCTTATCTTGTCCATTGATCTGTCATTCTTTCTGTATCGTATGTTGCCTATAAAGTAATCTTTACACTATGCGGCTTAAATCTTCTTTCAGGACTTTAAATTGGGACCACTGACATAAAAACATAAATTTTCTTTGTTCAGTGGATTTGGATCTATCTTCCTTTTCCTCAGACAGAGGAGATTAGGCATTGGTATTCTGATTATTAAGTTTAAAGGCTTAAGGATTTGCATTTTTGCAAATGTTTTTAAGTAGGTGTGCTGGTGTTGTGTAGCGGAGTGGGGGGTTACAGTGGCAGCTTCTGCAAGAAGAAGCTGGAAGTTTCCCCTTTGTCCGGCGGACTCGGCTGGGCCCAGGGCGAACCCGCTGCTGGCCAGGGCCGAGCCAATTGGTGACAGAATGTTCCCTGATAATGCCTCTGTGGTAACGTATTTAAGAAGGGGAAAAAATAATTTTTAAAAAAGGAAGAAGATGTGAAGATGCTGAGCAGGGGCAGAGAGGGGGAGGCGCGAGCCTTGTGGGCCTTGCAGGCCTCACTCTCTGGCCTCCCGCTGGGCGACAACTGCAAGGAGTGGAGAGTAGATGAGAAGTGAAGAGATCCTGAGAGGCGTCTGCCTGAGCCGGTTGTGAAGAATTTCTTGTGAGCGGAACGGCTGCAGGCGCCAAGGTGCGTGAAGCAGGAGGGGGAGCAGTAATGCGGCTCCTGGCCAAGATTCTCCTGCAGCCCGTGGTGCAGCCCATGGTGAGGCCGGCTGTGCCCCTGCAGCCCATGGAGGCCCACGGAGGAGCAGAGATCCCCCTGCAGCCCATGGAGGCCCACGGAGGAGCAGAGATCCACCTGCAGCCCGGGGAGGACCCCACGCTGGGGCAGGTGGGTGCCTGAAGGCGGCTGTGGCCTGTGGAGGCCCCGCTGGGGCATCGGTTCTGGAGGGGCTGCACCCCATGGAAAAGATGACCCACACCAGAGCAGTTTCACAAAGGACTGCAGCACATGGGAGGGACCCCAGGCTGGAGCAGGGGAGGAATGTGAGGAGTTCTTCCCCTGAGGGGGAAGGAGTGGTGTAAAGTGATTTGTGATGGACTGACAGTAACGTGCATTCCCTCTTCCTCCTTGTGCCGCTCAGGAGGGGTAGGTGGTAGAAGTAATGTTGAGCCTGGGAAGAGGGAGGGGTGGGGAGAGGTTATCTTGGTTTTTTTCTCATTATCCTGCTTTGGTTTTAATAATAAATAATTTTCCCCATGTCAAGTCTGTTTTGCCTGTAACGGTAAATTTAAGAATCTCTCCCTGTCCTTATCTCAAACCTCAAGCTTTTTTTTTTGTTATATTATCTCTCCCTATTCCCTCAGAGGGTGTGGGGAGTGAGAGAGAGACTGCGTAATCTGGTCCTGATCAGGGCTGAACTATGACAGTGGGTCAAAAGGATGGCACTCACATACATTTCTCAACTGAGGAAAGAGGCAGAAAATACTAGAGATACTTGCTACTCTGGCAGTAACTCTCAATTTTTACTATAGTTCCCAGGTTTTTTTTTTTGACACAGATCCTTTCTTGAACTCAGCCTACCTTAAACTGTGCTTACAGACAGGAGAATGCTATTGCTCTGCATACAACTTCTTCTGTTTAAGTACAGACACTTTTCCTCTGACATTTACCAAAGTACTTGTTTTGAAAATCATCTTCAGAATCAGCATATCAGATTTAATGGTCTGGCATCATGTTTTGTTTCTGTGAGTAGGGGAAGTTGTTGAGTGTTGATTTGATGTCCTTCATCCAAGCCAGGACAACTGCTCTCTCTAATCAACTGTGATCTTCTTCTTTCCTGTGCTGGTTTATAAGCCATCTAATTCTGGGCTTTTTCAGCTGTACTGAATAATGGGATGTCAACGTAGGAATGTGATGACTCCAGACCTGTATGGCTTGCTTAGTATTCTTAATAAGCTCACTTGTCTATGAAGATGAAAGTTTTAGACTTTCTTATGCCTTGGTGTTCATAATTAATACTGAGAAGACTTTTAATTTTTCCCCTTCAGATCTACAAACTTCGCCTTGAACAATCATCTTCTTCTGTCATTGTTGTCAATAATTCTGGCCTTCTCAAAAAGCCCAGTGACTTCAAATGTTTTGTATAGCTTTAGGTGAAGTATCTTTCATCAGTGCAGGAGTGCTTGAACTAGATGTATTGGAGCTATTTTCATAAAATAAAAGAAAATAGTTAAATATGTGGAATAAATGTCTTCACTTGTGAACAAGCATTAAAAATCCTCAATTCCAAATGTCCTCCCTGCTACTCACTGAGCCTTAAAATAGGGGTTTATCCTGGAGTGTCTTCTGAATTGTAATTGTCATTACAGCAGCTTGCTCTTTCCACCACTGTTACTCAAAGTACTGTGCCAGAATTAGTCTTCCTTCACCGTATTAGATGCCATACTCTTATGTTTAGGTGTCATTGTTTGGGACTCCAGGCAACACAAGAGATGCTCTATCTATGATACCTATCAGATCCAGTCTCTGACTCTGGTGGGCTTTACAATTCATATAAAAACAGGGTACCCTAAATGTTAAGAACACATAATTCAATTTGTAGATTGTGAAATACTGTACTTGCTGGCAGTTGGATTATATGCTTGAATAACTACTTGTGAAAGAAATAATGCAGCATAAGAACTGCTTTTAAGGTACCATGCCATCAGCGAGTTGTTAGGATGGAGATGATGTTTGATGATAGCATGGTACAAAAGTTTAAGGCAGGATACTTCATTTAACTGGAGCCTCAGATGCAGCATGGCTACAGCTATGGCTATACAGACCCTGGCAAAGATGTTAAACTTTTGTGATACTGCCTACCAAATGGCAGGTAGGCGTTGTCTTGTTTCAAAGATTGATGAACGTAACTGTAGGAATGTTCTTCCAAAGATGATGCGAACTGCCTCCTCTGAAATTTTAGGCGCAGACCATTCATAACCACAAAAAAGTCTGTGGCTATTCCAAAAACCTTATATCCCAATCAATACTAACCTTAAAAGCTTTGTTTTCTTCTACTGCAAACCATTATATATTCCTTAAATTCTGGGGGTGACTATCTTAAATGATTATAAACATAATTAGATATGGACTTACATATCCTTTAGGGAAATAAATGTTGTATTTCTTCCTAGGAAACAGAATTTGGCTATTTAAAATATTAAAGATCAAGCTCATTGATCAAGCATTTCGATTTCTGTTATAATTTTAGGAAACAAATTATGGAAGTATGAGTTTATTCATATTGCTAACTTCAGACCTTATGAAACTTTGCAGAAAAGAATACTGTGAGAATTAATTGATATAGCTAGTCTCTTAGAACTGTTAAAATCCTACAGACCTCAGATGACTGTGGAAATTAGTTGCCTGCTGCACTGTAACCTCTGCCTGCATTATTAACTAGTGTAAGATTGTACTTGAAATAGACTGTGCTCTCTCCAAGAGCTGATATGCATTAATTTATCATGGAAGGACAAAAACCTGAGATTATATTTTGACAAACATTCCAACGTTTGAATGCAAAATTGAACCTTTTATGCACTTCTTCCTGCAGCTTTCTCAACTCTTTTTTTCCTCATTGGGTATTCCTCCCAGCGCTTGATTGCTTCACAGGCTGAATTGTCATCCCACCTGTGTCAGTCACAGGATGTTGTTCAGGAGTTCAGCCCTTCTCTTGTGCTAAGACAAGGAAATCTGTGGCTTACTTCCTCAACCGTGCATGACACCTGACTGGTGTAAAGAGAGCATAACTGAGAAATTACCCACTGCTTTAAAAGGGATGGATGCTCTTGGCATCCGACTCTGTAGAGCCACTTCTTTCTCACAGACATACAGCTTAATTTAGCACTATAAAGTAGCTCTTTAAAGAGCTGTTATTGTGCTGTCAAGCCAAAAAGAGGTGTTTAACTACACTACAATTTTCAAATTCTCCTATTTCAGACAAACCGAATTAAAGCTTATATTCCGAAGTTATTTCTGAATTCTCAGGGAGCTTTTTTTTTTTCTTTTGACATATCACTGAGGAATCACTGTTAGTTTTACATCTGATCACATCTGAAGACAAAATAATCGCTTTCTCCCTTCTATTTTTGAAAGAGAAAATGATTTCTGACTTCATAGCCTTCAAATACAAGTACTACTTCCCTCTCCAGTGAGAAAGAAATATTTTCTCCATCCTGCTTTCATTGAAGAGTCCTACTTAAATTTATAATTTTGATAATTTTATTTTTTTAAAGCTTCGAGGCCACGTAGCACATCATATTTGCCACTCAGGTTGCACAAATCACCTCAGATTCTAGGTATGAATCTGCCCGCTTGTTCCTGCTGGATATCTGCAGAGTTCTCAGCTCTTCATACATTTATCTCTGATCACTGTACTCATAAAATCTATATCTGTGTTATCAAGGGAAATCCAAGGACTTACTCTGACAGAACAAGAGCAGAGAGGGATCTGCAGCCATGTAGGACACATTAAAATCTCCATTTCTGCTTTATGCAGTTCAGCGTATTCTCCACTTTCCTTGTATAATATTTACTACTCTTCCTAAGTGGTAACTGCACTATGGAGGATAGTGTAATCTAAACTGAAAAATTAGAACAAATGAAATTATTGTGATTTGATGTAGAAACATCTTCTATAAAAATGCATTTTTGCTGCTCCTAGAGACAAAATGAAACCATTTTCTTCTGATAAAGTGTTCACTTATTTGGAGTAGTGCCTGATTTTGAGTCCTCCAGTAATCCTACTTCTTGCCATAACAAAGCCTTGACCAAGACCTTCTCTGACTAAAGGTCTGCCCGGGAATCAGTTATAAGTTACTTTTCTGGAAGAGTTACATGGATGCATCTGTCTTAGAGCACCTCTATTGTATATTTTCCCCTTACCTTGCAACTTAGGTATCAGAAAGTACATCACTGAGATGTTTTGTCTACATCATATACTGTCCCTTCCAACACAAAGAAGGCTAGTTTCTATGGCAAGATACCAAATACCTAAAGCTCAGTTACTTTTACCAAATCACAGTATCACAGCATGACATACCTAAAGAGTACACATCAGCTATTCGCAGAATTAAGTAACAGTATTTCCATAACTTCGTGACAACCTCCCTGCTCTGTGACACTCTCAGCCGTGCTGCATGCCTCTCCCGTCTTCTTTATCCCCAGGGTGAAGATCTGTGTGGCCTTTCAGTTTTCAGCTGCAGGAGAAAGAAAGAAGTTCTAGGAGGTAGATTTAGGTTAGAGGAAGACATTTTTTGCAATGAGGGTGGTGAGGCACTGTCCCAGGTTGCCCAGAGAGGCGGTGGATGCCCCATCCCTGGAAACATTCAAGACCAGGTTGGACAGGGCTCTGAGCAACCTGATCTGGTTGGAGATGTCCCTGCTCCTTGCAGGGGGGTTGGACTGGATGGCGTCCCTTCCAGCTCAAACCATTCTGTGATTCTACGGTTCTAAGTTAGAGGTGATACACTCCCACCAATCCCAAAATCAGCAGCAGTCTTAACTCTGTGGAGGAGGGCTGGGCAGAATCAGATAACCCAAGGTCAACCAGTGAGGTCTTCAAGCCCCAAAGCAGGTAAAGAGCAGCCCCATGTTTGGGACTTCTATGTTTGTGAGATTAGTTGCTCTAAATACTAATAAAGGAAGGACCAAGGAGAAAGCTTTTTTCCCCCTTTTGCCTGTTTTTTCCCTTTTCCCTCTTTTCTCTGTCTTCTGGACTTTTCACTGTCCAAAAAGTCACCTGTGATATTTGTTGGTCTCATAACAAATAGTGCAATGACACTGTCCATCAGCAACTGAATCTCTGATCCGTATTGCGCTCATTGTATGGCTTGAAAAACAAGTCCTTTATATTTGTGAGAAGATTCCGTTACCAAGTAACAGATCATTTGTGTGATTTTTAGACTAATTGTAGGTATCACAGAACACTTCACAGCTAGTATATGTATGTGAAAATAAAGAGGAAAAACTGCTTTCAGTTTCATATGAACTTCAGAATTGCTGGAAGTGTGCTCTGGCCGTTTCAGGTAGATCAGCTTTGTCAGCCTAGCAGGGGGAGATTCCTTTTTCATCTGTTTCCCTGTGGTTGGGACAGACAGTGGAGTGCTGGTATCATAGACACCACATGTTCGATCTACTTTAGACCCACATCCTGAAGCCTTCCTTTTGTAGTTTTTGTGGCCAGTTCTCACATAGCACCTCTGAAGTGTAACTGAACATCAGGAAGGAAGAAGAGTGGGATTTTTCTGATACCATTTTCTGTAAGGCCAGAGAGGATGAAGAGTTCAGTCCTTCCAGTGCACTTGTTCCCACCTGTTGAAGGTACTAGAAGCAAAAATAGTATTTCTACCTGTGTTCTGCAGAGTGCAGGATCTGCAGATTTTCATATTTTTGTTACTACGCTATCACTATGCAGAACATTACTATTTGTATTTGGCTTTCATAAGGATATTCATCTTGCCTATGGTCTTGAGTGAGGAAGGAGGTACCACCTTACGAACAGAAATGTTTCTAGGGTGGTTTATGAGTAAAGAAAGAGAAATGCATCAAATTAAGTGGAAGAACAGCTATGTGGCAATAATTCCCTGTGTGGGTATGTGCATCATGTCAGTAGGTGGAAGGTTGACTACCACCCTTTGTAAAACTAAAAAATAAAATTTCCAAATGAAAACCTATTTTATATTTTGACTCATCGTATTTATACACACACACATATAAATAAATACATACATACATAAATACATATAAAGGCATCTCTAGTTTGTTATAATCAGAAACAAAAGTAGAGCTTCTTCAGGTGAAAAATCACTTTATATCATTTTGAGATTTACAGGATTTTAATGTTTCATCAAAATTATTGGAGAAAATTGAGTTTTGTGTTGTGAACATTTCATATAAATCTAGAGTTACATTACTATTATTTTACTGATTCTCAAAAAGTATATGTATAACCATCATAGAATGCTTGCAGTGTGATTTTTTGTTCTGAATGTGTTGACTTTTGACTTGTTCAGTTATTGCTAGCATTTCAAAGGGAAAAATGAAAACGCAAAGAGAGAACTCACAGAGTGAAGTGAAATCTGAACTGGAGCTTGCAGCTCTAGATGTAAATCTTTTCTTGAGATGTACTTTGAATTGAGGACTGAAAATTACGGAATGTGAAAAATCAAGACTTCACAGGCCTGTACAACTAAAGAAGGTCTTTACAATGCCTGTGTAACAACTAGTTCAGATTTTAAATGCCCAATGAAAATTTCCAGCAATTGTAATGTCATTAAGTCTCATATGCTAAGGCAAAGATCTCTTTTTCTCTTTGTTTTCACATGCTAGACAGTATTGTCTGCTATAAAAATCTTCATTTTCATAATGTACGTGAACAACCTGCAAGCTGTGTAAATGTTTTGACACATGCATACTGTTTCTTTTTATGTATATAAAATAATTGCCCTACTATCCATCATATTATAAACTGTGACAAACTGCATATATGTGTTTCTTCTTTGCTTGTTTTTAGCTGTGATAATTCAGCTGTTTCCTTTGATTTGGAAATTTTACAGCCTTCAAAAGTCCATGGATGGGAAGGGAAAGGTTACTCATTGTAATCTCTGTGTATTTTACTGTCTTGTGTAAAACATACTAGAAAAAAAAAGTGCAATAAATGCTATTACAAAACCGTTAATAAGAAAAAAAATCAACTCTTTGAACAAACCAAAGTTTGATTAGGTTTTAACTCTGTAGATTTACATTTTATTTTGAATATAACTTTTTTTAAACTGATTAAAATTTGACCTCAGTCTAATAGTTTTGCACATTAATACAGTTTTGTTTAAACAGCAGTATTTATCAAACAGTTCTAATCAAAATGGTAAAAAACCTAAGGTTTTTTTTGTTCAAATAGCTGCTGTTATGTAAATTATAATTCTCTTACTTTCTTCTAAGAAATATTAAAAAAATACTGCAAACATAGTTACTTAAGAGAAGCTTCTCTGCGTAAATAATTTTAAAATCCATGGGAAAATAGTTGATACAAAGCTCTTTGTCTGGACTATAAGGCCATTGGAATTTCCAGTGCATTTTACAGAAAAATCTCACTGGCCAGAATGTAAGTGTGGTTACAAGTTTAAAGCCTTAAACCTCTCAAGATACAGAAAATTGTTGCTTGATATAAATTGCACCCATTGACCACGGGGGCAGATACAAAAAAAAAGTAAGTACTGAAATCCATTTATTGAGGCTGGCAGAAAACGAAACTTCAGGTTAAGTAGGAGTAAAGAACCAGTTGTTTTGGTTTAATTTGGTTATGTTAACAAGGTAATTTGAAAAAAAAGAGGGCAGTTTAATACCTCCAGTATGAGAGAGTGCTGGCAAAGAGAAGAGTGAAGAAAGATGAACATTTGAAGAAGAGAAATAACAAGACGGAAGAGACACGAAAGATTAGCACAAGGCAGGTGAGGTACAGACAGATTTACATACCATTAAAATTTGGGTGTCTGTTCCTGTTTTTCAGTGTTTAACAGAATTATGAATTTTAATTGTCATCGTTTTAACTTAATCTTTTTTAAGATATTCTACAAATTTGATGAGAGGTTTGTTCTAGAAAGCAGAAGATGATTGCCTTATGATGAAAACTTATCTGGAAATATAGTTTTCTACCCTTTATTTGTGTCAGTAAGTTCTAGTGCGTTGCACATGATTTCACTTACATGTTTTGTTTTCATCTGCTAACATATGTCTCAGTGTGGGACCTCTCTGTGTGTTTTAATGGATGTCTTTCGTTGGCAGGCTGTGTTTGTTGTTCTGGCAAGATTTCTCCTGGAGGATGCTGTTTTGTGTAAACTTTGATGGATCTGGGTTTTTTTTTTTATCATCAAAAGACTAGAAGGGAAAAAAAGAAAAGGAAGTTTGGGGGGAAACTGTTCATTTAAATAGTTCTGAAAAATCAGCTTGAAGCAGTTGTTCCAAACTTATGCTCAACTTGAGGACTAAGGGTTCTTCATAGTCAAGTTTTACAAAGATGGGATGTTTTGTTAGACCAACAGATGCTGCTGGACACAAACAGAAGCCTTCTTCAATATGGAATAAGAACAACAATATCCCTTTGTGGTGTTTCCTGATGTCGTAGTTTAGCCCGGATCGGGACCAGACTATGCAGTCTCTCTCTCACTCCCCCCACCCTCCGAGAGAACAGGGGGAGATAATAGAAGAAAAACGGCTCGAGGTTTGAGATAAGGACAGGGAGAAATCCTTAAAGTTACCGTCACGGGCAAAAACAGACTCGACTTGGGAAAACTATTCATTTATTACTAAATTACTATTGCTACTAAAACTAGCAGGATAATGAGACAGAGAACAAGATAAAAAAAAAAAAAACCTCCTCCCCACCCCTCCTTCTTCCCGAGCTTAACATTATCTCTACTACCTTCCCGCCCCGAGCAGCACGGGGCGGGGGGGGAAGAGGGAATGGGGGTTGCGGTCAGTTCATTACGCGATGTTGTACGCCGCTGCTTCATAGTCGGGGGAAGAACTCCTCACATTCCTCCCCTGCTCCAGTGTGGGGTCCCTCCCACGGGCCACAGTCCTTCACGAAACTGCTCCGGCGTAGGTCATCTCTTCCACGGGGTGTAGTCTCTCCAGAACGGCTGCCCCAGTGGGCCCTCCACGGGCCACAGCCGCCTTCAGGCATCCACCTCCCCCGGTGTGGGGTCCTTCACGGTCTCCAAGTGGATCTCTGCTCCTCCGTGGACCTCCATGGGCTGCAGGGGGACAACCCGCTCCACCATGGTCATCACCACAGGCTGCAGGGGAATCTTGGCCAGGAGCCGCATTACTCCTCCCTCTCCTTCTGAACTGACCTTGGCGTCTACAGCTGTTTCTCTCACAAGAAAAGTTCGTTCTTCACAACAGGCTGGCAGACGCCTCTCAGGATCTTTTCACATCATCCATCTCATCTCCTCTCCACTTCTTGCAGCCGGGCCGGGCTGAGTTGGGCCCAGTCGGCCGCCTGGCGAGAGGCCAGAGGGTGAGGCCTGCAAGGCCCAGGAGGCCTGC
>JAAGAY010006663.1:6734-51319 GCA_011801015.1 Ardeotis arabs | reverse complement strand
GACACAAAAACAGGATGTGAAGGCATGGGATTCATGTGATCTTCTACGAAATTTAAACCCAAATTGGGGGGTGGGGGGGGGAGGGAGGGACGTGGCAAAGTCATGATGTATGAGAGGACCTAAGACAACAGACGACAGAAACATGCTATTTATCAATTTAAGAAAAATAATCTAACATTGACTTCAACAGCAAAAAAGCATGCACATGTCTACTATTTGTTTTAATCAAGTTTTGATCAGTGGAGAAGTTAAACCAGGATTTTTAATCCACCATAATTTTCAGAAGACACTTAACCCATTTACCTCATCCAAAGCTCTAAACTGCCATGAGCAAGCCATTCTACCTTTGTTTCCCACATACAGGTTAGCTTACAGGACTAAGTGAACCATCCTAAGCATCTTCCTCTCCAGCATATTCAAGCTTGTAACTTCCACTCAGTTCTCCAGAACATGCGTGTAGAGTACACATTCCACTTTTTACACGTGCGCATAAACCAATGCACAAAACTTCCATGTACACTCAACAAAACATTCACAAAATAACCAAAGATAGCAAGATCCTAGTAGGATGGAACTCCCAAATGCTGACCAGGACCTTTCAGCAGCGCTAAGCTGCAATATGAAAGCAATTTAAAAAAAACTCCCCTCTTTTTCACAGAATAATCATGTCACACAGTACTTAGGCTGTTACTCTGGGGACCAACCTTGAGCTCTTTGCACAGGCAGAGGTCTATATGACATGCCACACAAAGGGTGACAGCAACACACACACAAAACATTCACACACAGCAAATGCTCATGATAAACCTGCCTAATGTCTACTGAATGAATGTCTGAGCTCCAGTTCCTGCAGCGAGTTTTGTGTAGGTGGATCCCTCTGCCCAAACAGGGGTCACTGCAGGATCAGAGCCCAAATGATGTACCCTGGGTATTAACTTACCATATATTCCAAATATCCTAATGGCAATGACATGTAAATAGTACTACCTGAGCTCTGTTCATTAACAGGGAGCTCATCCAGTCCATAGAGCAATTAGCATTGCTTCTAAGACTACAGTATCTTGCTTTTATTCATGTTTTACAAATGTAGCTGCTAAAAATAAATTAATTCTAGTCACAGAAAAGCAGTATAAGCTCAACTTTCCTGCTGCTACACTGTAAGTATGCCCAAGCCTGAAAGTATTTTTAGCAAGGGTGTTCAATCAATACTGCTATGTACAACCTAAATTAGACATTAGCAGGACAACAGAATTGTAAAGCATGGCAACAAACAACACATTTCATGGAAAATTTAACTGAACAAGAAATAAACATCAAACTGAATACTAAGTAGGTGAACATGATTCCAAACAAACCTAACTGTGAACCTAAGGAAAATATACCAAAAGGTAAAATATTAGTACATCTCTGCTTTTGAGGAAAAAGCATTTGTATTTCAACATTTAATCTAACTTTTAAAAAAAAGACAAATAAAAACACGAACACTCTAAAAATACACAGAAACTGTAATGACAAAATTATCTCCAAAAATCAGACCAACAGTTACATTTCTGAGTTTATAAAGTATAAACGTGCATGGCAAACATACAGATACACATGTACATATTTGTAAGCTTATCATATTTTATCAAAATCATATTTTATCAATATAGTACGAGCCAGGGTCATGCCAATATGCAAAAACGACTTTTTAGGTCAGTGAAGCAAGAAATCCATTGTCAAGAAAATGGCATCTGTAAGATTACGATACTGAATATTTTATGTTTAGGCAATGAACTGGAAAACTTTCCTACAATATACATATCTAATAAGAGAACTGCCTTACCAGTTCTAATCTAACTCATTCTTGTTTAGTATGCTAAACATTTACAATGTGATGAGCTCATAAATGTCCACATATGTGTGAACACAGCAGTGGCTCCCAAGATCACAGGACAGTTATTTGCCAATAACAAGCAGGCAAATGTGCACTCACAAAAACCCCTTATCATTCAACAGAGAGTTTAGCTCAGGGCAAGAGAAATGCGCCGTGGGTGAGAAAATGTATGTGCATACTGTAGTCTAACAATTATTCTTCAGCTGAGATCCATTAGCACTTCTGTAACACACGAATCACATGAATATTTTCTATCTCACAGTTAAAAAACTGTAACAGCTTGGCCACACTGAAGTCCTGGAAGGGTCTAAGTAGCAGCACAAAGTTCATCCACGTGTATTTCACATCTGAACGACATTATTTTCTTTGAATAGGCAAGCGGTGGGATCATTTCTGGCAGCTCCCTAGTTTTAGCAACTAGCTCGTGGAGATTTTGGAAAGGAAAAGGACGTTATTCCTCTTCCAGCGGGTGCTGCAACAGCACACACGAGTTACCCCATCAGCAGGTACAGCGAACGCCTCTGTCGCATATAGACAGGCGATTATACAAGCCTTCTGCTCCAGGGAGATACTAAAAATGTACCAGAGGAATGCAACGGCAGCGCTCAAACCCATTTTCCCTGCCCATAACCAGGGCAACGCGCACATGTGCCTAGAAAGCACAGGAACGCAAACTTTCATATTAAACGTGCTAAAAAAAAAAAAAAAAAATAATTAAGAGATCTGTTTCAAGCGCTCGGCTGAGTTCACCACACGGCACAGACCCCAAACCGCCCCCGCCGCCCGTTCCCCCGCCGGCTGTTGACGAGCCCTCTCCGCGGGTCGGCGGCCGGTTTCACCGCCCCCCCACCCCGCAACCCCCTTCTCCGGAGCGGAGCTGGATCCTGTCTTTTCGGCAGGGGGACGGGGGCGACGACACAGGGGGCACCCACACACACGCCTCCCCCCCTCCCCAGCAAAAGGGCTCTCGGCAGAGCCGCTCTCCGCCAGCGCAGACCTGTGCGCGAAGTTGCGGGGAGAGGGAGCGGGGCTGAGGGAGGGGGTCGCGGGAAGCGGCGGCCTCTCGGCCCCCACAGCCTGGAAGTGCGGGGGGGTGGGGGGGGTCACAGCACAGGAATGTGGCGCGCAGCCCCCCTCCCCGCAGCCCTGAGACCCGCACGCCCCGCCGCCCGCCTTACCGTCATATAACAGCCACGTCCTTCCAGGGGGAGCGGGGACGGCGGAGGGAAGAGGCGCGGGGGCTGCGCTCGCCGCTGCCGCCCCGCGACCCCCCGCGCGCGCACGGGCACGCGCCGCAAATGCTGGGCCGCGCGCGCGCGCTGGGGCGGGCAGGCGGGCGCGCGCGCGCGCAGCAACCGCACCGCGCAGCAACCCCGCGGGCGGGAGCGGGCGCGCCGCTCGCTGCTTTCAGTCACCCCGCAGCGACCGCTCCAGCTGCAGCCCCGGGAGCAGCGACAGCAGCTGCAGCAGCCGCTCCGCGCCCAGCCGCAGCGGCGAGGACCACATCGTACTGCGGCTGCTGGGCCGAGGGACCGAGAGGGGGAAAGAGCTCGGGGAAGAAGGGATGGGGAAGCCCGGGGGAGAAGGCGGCGGAGCCTCCCCTGTCCTCACAGCCACCGGCCGGAGGGGGCGGCGAGGCAGGAGCCGCGGGGCGAGGGCAAGGCAGCGCGGCGGCAGGGGGGTGCCGCGCCGGCCGGGGCTCCCCTTACGGGGCACGGCGCCGCCTCACGCACACCGGCAGTCGCCCGGGCGGGAGGCAGAGAGGAGCGAGGAGGGGAGAGGCGGCGGGGCTCTGCAGAGGCGCCCTCCCTGCCGGTGAACGAGCGTCTGCGGGGGAGAAGGTGGGAGGAACAGCAGCCTCCTCCCCTCATAGCCGCCCTCCCGCCTCAGACGGGCAGCACTGGCAGCATAGCAACCAACATGGCGGCGGCGCAGTAACCCGATAGCGAGCAGGCGGGGGAGATGAGAGCCAAGGGGAGAAAACTCGCGAGGGTTGGAAGGGAAGTGGGCGGTGCCCTCTCTGCGGGATTGGCCCAGTTCCTTGTCCGTAAAAGAGAAAGCAGGGCTGAGAGTTCACCGCTCCGCGTGGTTGGGTGGGTGCCACCCTCAATCGAGGGGGGCGGTGTTCCCCGTCCGCCCGTGAGCGTGGATTGGCCACCTGAGCTGTCGGTCAGGGGTGTAGCGCAGCTGCGGTGTACTGTGCTGCTGGGCCTTCAGTGGTGGCTATCGCCTCCCTTCGCTCAGGGGTGGGGATTGTTCCGCAGCGGGGGATTATGACTGTGGGAGCCCTGGGCTGCTCTGGCTCCGCACCCGCCGCGGGACCCTCGGGCCTCCGAGGGACAGGGAGAACGGGGATCCCCGCTCCTCAGAAGCGGGGGCTGCGGAAGGGCGGGGTGTAATCGCCGCCCTCCCGGCCATCTGTGCTTGTGCCGCCGGCGTGGGCGGGCTGAAGCCGCTCTGAGCCCTGCGGTGCATCCTGTGGGGCGGGAGCCGCCCGTGAGGGTAGGCCCAGGGGTGCAGCAGACCGGGCCCGGGGGGGGCTGGCAGGGACCCAGAAGGAGCGGGAGCAGAGCTGAGGGAAGCACTGAGATACTGCTCAGCGGAACAGTAGCAATAGCGTGCTTCACCAACGTGCAGCTAACGGGTGCCTCTCGATTTCATGGGGATGGCTTGCAAGTAGTTGCAGTGTAACTGCCAGGCCAAGGCGATGCCACTTAGATGGCAGCAAGTCTGCCCTGACATCGGGGTTGCCGGGTGGTCAGAATCCCTGCTGTGGGAGGAAATGAGCCAGGGAAGGGGGCTGTCTGGGTGGGGTAACCCTCGGTCTTGGCCAGGTGTCCACCCAGCCTCACCGTGCAAATGTCCTAGAGAGTCAGTTCTGCCTGCCAGTTCTCCAAGGTGTGAGGCGCATTGTGCCTCTTGGCGACATAAAGTTTTTCACATATGGCCCACGGGAAGGTTTGCTTTGCAAGACTTAGTTTAACACAGCTCAGCACTTTCATGTATTTATACCATGTGTGAAAGGGACAGGCTAAAAATGTCTGTAATATCCATTTATTAAAATACAGCCTCTCACAATGAGCTCTTTACCAAATAACAGACACACAGAATATATGGTTGGGAATGAGTTCTTGGATTTTACAATTAAATTCCTAACTGTAGCAAGATGCAGAATAATACTAAGGGAGTTTGCGCATACTCTTCTAATTAGGAAGTTTTCTAAAATCTCATTCTTTGGATGTTTGGAAACCTGTACATTTCTAGCCTAAATTGTTCTTGTGCCAAATTTGTAATTTGCTTAAATAGTCCTTTCCTCTTAGCAGTATTTACCATCAATTATTTTTTTAGAAAGCAGTCATATCCCCTTCATTTTACTAGGCTAAATAACGCAAGCTCTTTTAGCCTGCTCTCCCTTTTCCTCAGTATTAGGACGCACGGGATTCTCCAGTTCTCTCATCTTTTAGGACTGAGTTGAATCAGGGGCTGGAAGACTGAATTTGGGGAAGGCAGTAAAGCAGGAGTTTCAGATAACACACAATCTCTGGAGCACTTTTAAATAACAGACTTTTAAATGATTATGTCTAGAAAACACTCATAAATTGCTGTTATTTAAACTTAATGAAAGTCTATAAAAGAGATTACAAAGTTTGAAATGTGAACGTTTCTCCTGAATTGGACAATTCCTAGGCTGATGATTTCACAAAGCCCCAGAGTAACACGCACAGCATCAGTAATGCCATTCCTGATTGTGTCCACGTTGCTCCAGCTCTTCTCAAACATTTCCAGTTATAATGACAGACTGATTGCAGTGCATCTAGAGACATCCAATAACTGCATTCTGCATTTCTGAACTACTGCCAGCCTCTCAAGCTGTGGACAGGATATGTTCTTCTGTGCATTAAAGGGATCCTTAGCTGCAGAGTTGTCTTGGTTTCCTGATAATTCTCTTTCAGAACGTGGCAAATGTGTTCACAAATTGCACAGATACGTTGTAATCCAATTGCACATAAGCTTCAAAGTCTGCCTCTCATATAATTTTCTTTGCTTATGCCTGGTTTATGTCAAACATACAGTTATGTTCAATTTGAGAATGAGAATAATTAATATATTACTTTATACAGAACATGCAGTAGAGAAGCAATCCAAACCACTCAATGTGAGTGTAGAACTACACAGCGTTTGTTTGGCAAGTGTAACCTTAAGCTGTTATGAAAGGATATGTTTTGCTAATCTGACACAAAGTTGGTGACACATGCAGGTAGGAAAGGCTAAACGTTCCAAAGTTATTTCCTTGTGATGTATTATTATTCCTATAAATTGATGATTACAGAAGGCTTGATTCAAAGCCCTAAATAAAGGCAGTGGAAGATTCCCACTGTGTGCAAAGTACTTCAGATCAGGCTGATATTGCAAGAGCGCTAAATGTTTTTAAAATAGATATTGAGACAATGTTCTCCAGCTTGTGCTCTTACAGTATCAGTGGAGCAAAATTGCACTGCAGGATATTTGCATCCAGACTTTGCTCAGACCTTATAATGTGGAGTTCAGCAGAGAACTTACTTTGCAGAATTCTGAGTTATGTGTTATATACCCTGAGTGATCGCTTCCCAAAATTATGAATGAAAGAGAGAAAGCAAAGTGAAACGTGACTCTGTCTTTATTTACTCGAAGGGGAACACATTCCTTTCATATGTAAAAAGCGCATCCAGCTCACTTCTCTTTCCATAGCATGGCTCCTTTACATAAGAGCAAGTTTTCGGCTACAGACTGCCTGCACATATAAGCAACGAGAGCTGCCTTTTGCATAGATACCGCACACAGCAAGAGCTTCATTTTCAAACCACGGCATGGGGATTTATCTGTACTGCCGCTGTTGCATTTTGGGGACGATATGTTATCTCATAACTAGTAATGTCCTGTTAAACACCGGTATCTTAAATCATTTTGTACAAGTTAAACCTCACAGCTCTCGTATAAACGTAGGAACAAACAAAAGCTTCTCCTTCACTTAATAGATCTGTGGTATGTGTTTGTGCCAACAACCTTATTACTCATGCAAGACCTGCCAACCAAGCTGCGATAATTTATGTGAGAGAAATGTATTTTAAAAATGTGAATGGGATTTTAAAGCTCTCGCTGAAATACCATGCAAACTGCTGTGTTGCCAAGATGACATACTTAAACACTGCATTAAAGCAATTCAAGATGAATGACTCTCACCACAGGTGGAGTTTAGCTGGGAAACAGGCAGGAGACGAGGCACTTAATCTTAACACTAAGATCCAGCATTATGTATGTTTAATAGCAGATAATTTTTCTATAAAGTGGGGCCCTGATTCAGCAAAACACTTAGACATACATGCCTTGCTCACGGAAACTTCAGGGGCACAGGCACAACTTTAAAGTGAGACTGGCCAAATCCCATGCGGAGCGTGCCACCGATCAGTGTGAATGGCAGGCAGCTTGGACACAGCTTTGGGATCACTGTTAAAAGGTAGTGTTGACCTAAACACACGCCTGCTGTTCAGCAGTGTCCTAGGTAATCTCTGGGGACAGAATCAATTCGCTGTTTGGGGCAGGGACTTTCTCTTTACGTTTGTGCAATTCCTGGTGCAATAGGGCTCCACAATGCCAGTTGTTAGAATACTGTGAAATAATCATTTGTGTTAATAAGGTTGTTGCAGCTATTATCCATTTTGGAGGCTGTATTTCTCTTAAAAATATATTTAAAAGATAACCCTCTAGGAATACACTGAGAATGGAAGCTGATGGAAAACACCAGTAGCTACAGTCGCTAGACCACATTTTGCTAAGTACTTTTTTCTCCAGCCAGCCTTCAACAAACTCCTTCGCCATTAACATGCATCAAAAGTAGCACAAGGTTGCATTTTTAGATACCAACTGCAAATACCTGAGCCTTTTGTGCATGCCATCTGTGCATTCACTTGTGAAATACTCTTATTTTCTGCTTCTTTCCAAAAGAGGAATAGCATAAACTCTGGCAAGTTAAATATAAAACCATAATAAAGCAGGCCAAAAAAATACTATGAAGCACAAAAACTTTTCCAAATACATCAAGAACAGGAGATCTGCCAGAGAACATGAGGAACTAGCAGGCAACAGACATATAACAGGAGCATTCAAGGAAACCACAGGAGAAAGCTAAGTACTTTTTTTCTACCACTGTTCCTTACAGTGGATTTTGAGGTGATTGCCACAACAAAACCTTTTTTAGGGGCACAGTCAGAAGAAAACATTCACAAAACTTAGTATGTATGGTTTTGGAGCCAATCAGTAAATTGTACAGTACCTGCCTGCCAGGACAACGTGTTTCTCACCCCAGGTTTCTAAAGGAACTTGGATCCGAAATCGCCACGCTATTAACTGTGCTTTGTAATTTATGGTTTGGAGTCAATTCCGTTCTGGAGGGATGGAAAGTGGCATATGACATTCCAATTTTTAGAAAAGACTTCAGGGAAAACCTAGAAATGACAGAGCAGTCAGTCTAACACATGGCTCATCACCATATAATGGGAAGAGATGGAAACTGAAAATCTGGTAGTGCTTTAAAAATGTCAGCAATGTCAGCAAACATTGATAAAGAGGAGCTGGCTTATACAGATTTTGTATAAACACTGGGACATTGGAGTCTTTCTCAGCCATAATCCAACTCCCTGTTGGAAGAAGACCAAGTATGTACCATCTTCTGCTGTCTCCTGCCTCCTCTCTTTCTCTTCCCAGCTTGCCTTTACTCTCAGTCTGATTTCCACAGAAAGGAAATCCAAATGTATGGGACAGAGGGAGACAGAGCATGTTCTGAGTATCTTCTGGGTATCGGTCTGAACAATAAGGGGACTGTAGACACAACATGAAGAACATTTAACATGCTGCCGAGATTAAGCAGTCGTGTACACAGATGTCCCCAAACATTTTTACAGAGCACAAGAGGGGAGCTCCTTTTGTGATAAGTGAGTGCTTCAAAAGCAAGATGGATGGGTAAATGATCACAAAGAAGGGAGTAACCAGTGAGATTCCAAAGGGACCTATGCTTTAAAACATGTTCACAAGTGGTAAGTGAAACAGGATTGAACAGTGAGATGAAAGTGTTTCCCAGGAATTATTCAGGAAACCAAACCCAAGACTGCTGGCACAAAATACCAATAAAAAAAGTCACAGTAAAGACTGAGTAGGTGATAAAATAGCAGCTAAAATGCAATGATCACAGATGTCCATGAGAGGAAAACAAAAAAACCTCTACCTGTGCGACATAGTAGCATCTAAATTAGTTCATATCAGTCAACAAAGTCACCATGAATAGTTTTCTGAAATTGTTCTCAGTGCTCAGAGAAGCAGTTAGGCCTGATAAGGGAAGAGGAGAATGAAAAAGCAAACATAAAACATAATGCTGCTGTATAAATCCTCAAGAATCATGTTCTTTCCTTTAATACAACACAAACTTCTGCTTACCTAGACGTGTGGTAGAATCTTAAGCATCAGAATAACATATGAAAAGACAGAAAAAGGAGTGACCAGATTGATCAGAAGGATGGAGTGCCTCCTAAGAAAGACAGATCAAGTACTCTCGGACTACCTGGAAAATACATGACAAATGGGAAACATCATACAGGTATTAAAAATTACATCTGGTGTGGGAAAGGTCAACAGGGAACAATTACTCATTTCTTATGAGAACTGGAATGAATCTAATAATATTTTTTTTTTCAGATGGAGGTGTAAAACAAACAAAAGGAACTACTATTTAAACAACATCTGCTTAATTTGGGTAATTCATTGTCATGAGATATTTTAGATGCCAAAAATACTAAGGGCTGCAAGAAGTATCTAGGCAAATTAATGGAAGAAAAGGCTGCTTTGCAGACAGATGGGCTGAGCCTCCAATTCTGTCCTTAGATTGCCAAAAATTGAGGTGGTAAATAGGAGGAGAAATGAAGCTGTAACTGCTCCGTCCTTATATTTCTACTATGGGCAGCTGCAGGGTGCCAGGTTATCTGGACCTTTGGTGTGACTCAATTCCGTCTTTTATATTACAGCTGGAGAAGTAAGACGTCTGTCTCAGACTTTTTACTTACTATTGTATCCTGTGGGTATTGAACATGAGAAATCATGATAAAACATTTTAGGGAATGAAACATCTAATTAACATTTTTAGAACCTTAAAAGGGATTTAATCAAAGTTTTGAGATGAGATCTATAGTGATCTTATTTTAGGCAAACCACTTGCATAGATATAAAGCCAAAAATGACCATTTATTTAGACCTCCACTTTGACTTAGCCCAAAGAACCTCACCCAGTAATTTCTGCAGCAAGCCTGTAACTTTGGTTTGAACTATCTTGCATGTTTTAAAATAATTTTTGCCTTTTCTAGGTCCATCATTAAGCAATCCAGCTAAGAACTGCCACCAAAGCCGCCTGGCTTTGCAACTTGTCAGAACATTTCTGGAGTTTTTGAGAGGAGAAGAAGAAACATTCAAAAAGCAAGAGAAAACTGGTGGGCTCAATTTGTAAGGAACTTGTTCAGTTCTTCTATTGATTTATTTCTGTAGTGAAAAGAAAAAAACATTAAAAATCCAATAAGTATTTTGAAATGAGCAGCTCAGACATGCGGATTCCAGATCTGCAGACTTTTAATTTTTTTCCTTCTTTAAGTATGTATACTGAGAAATCACTCAAACTTGACATAGACCTGTATCTGGATGAATTCTAGGTAACTTTCAGGAAGGTAGAGAATTTTCTTTCAAAGCTAAAAGCCAGATAGCATTGATTCTAATAAGGACACCATATGTACACAGGTTGCTGCATTCTGTACTCCATGCTATTTACATTTCTGTTGCTAAGATCTTCACTTTTGAGCGAAGGTCACAGCATTTTATTCTCTTAAGTTGACGGAGCCTGTGTAGATAAGCAATACACATTCCACACCTCTGTAAAGAAGTTGCTTTTATTGGTTTTGTTTCCTTGATCTGCAAGGCAAGCATGGGAATGAGCTTAGGCTTTCAGATGGGCAGTTTCCATATTTCAGGTCTATTTCAAGTAAAACATCAGGAAACCTCTTGAAAAATACCAATACATATAAAAGAAGGGAGGAGAAAATGGCTGCTCTGTCATCCCTTCCCATTTTGTTGCTGAGGATTTAAAAAAAATACTGTCATGTTTGGTTACTTTGGCCTTTCACAAGCTTTACAAAAGTTTGCACAGAACTACTCACTCATCTGAAGCACAGCAGAGGCCGTATGTCACCTCTCACCGCTCCACAGTTTCACAGTTGAGGTTTTAAGGTCGACATTGTCTGCCAACAGCAAGCACCAGTGAAAGGCTCTTCCCCCGCTGGTAAGCCATAGCCAGAAATGCAACTCCAGTCCTAAAAATGTCTTTCTTTGTTGCCGTGTAGCATGATTTGCTTCAAAAGTAAATGTCTTTTACAAGTATCTCTAAAGAGAAAAATAAAAGAGTGTTTATTGACTGCTGTGGTTTGCTTTTACCTTGGATTAACCCTCTACTTGAGTGTGCAGTACAGAAAACTGCCAAATTTGACCTTTCCTAAGAAAAAGACAAAAGACGGCACAGCAGCAGCTCAGCTAAACAAAACATATGTGCAAACTACTTCCTGGTACACCCACATTCTGGCCTCCCTGCAAAGTAATTAAAATTGTCAAGAGAGATTTTTGACCGCTTAAGTTCTTCCAAGAACTGTACAACGCGTTCTGAATTCTTGATTCACAGAACGTTCACTTTCTGGCTTCCTGAAGTAGTTCCAAAGTTCATATTACAAATAGCAAAAATTATTAGAAGGCTTGGGCTGATTGTATAGAAATTAGCCAGATTAATTAAAATAAAAAGCATCAACATTTACACAAAATTCAGCTCACTGCATTTTCTAATAGGATGAAAAAAACTATTCAGATCAAGACTGCAGAAAGGTTGTATGTGTTCTTTTTTATTTAAAAATATATGTACCCTAAACATAGTATGGATGGAGTGTACCAGATGACATCTTCCAAAGCAACCACCAAAGACAAGGGATCAGAGAGCCGATGGAAGTTTTCAAACTATCTGACTGTTGTTACCTGGATAGAGCTCTGAAAAGATGCTTTCACAGACACAGTAGTGGCTTCTGGGTTAGCACGGACAGAGGAGAACAGAGAAGCCAATAAAGGGTGAGTAGTTAGCCCTATGGACTGTAGTCTGCATTGGAAATAATAACGCATTGTATTGCGTTTACACCGCACTACCTGCACCTATCTTGCTCAACCGCAAAGGGACCACATACTGAGGACAGGATGGCTCAGTGCTTCATCTCTATGGTGACACCACCAGCAAGGCTACCAATTAGCTGCAGACTTAACGTGACTTTTATCTGATGTATAGCAGGTCTGTAATATTGCCCACAGCTCATGAAACTTGCTTATTATCTAAGAATCTTAGCTTTCATGTACTACTGTTATCAGCAGCCATAGTACTGATGATAATTGAATGATAATTACAATGTTTCTAGTCATAAGACTTGTGGGGACTTGACAATACAGAAGTCAAAAAAGCAAGGAAAAAAACAGAATGCAAATTAAAATGCAACTATGTTTTCTATTTCACTGTCTTGGAAACAAACTCTTTTTTGAATGCTTCGCTTTACCAATGGTGTTGCTACTGATACTCCTGTGTCACCTTTACGACAGCAGAAAACATGCATGGAGTAGTTGTTCTTCACTTAAAAAGGTAAAAATCTGGAGCTTGCTCTCTCCAGCTCCAGGCTCTGTCACTTACTGGACTGCTGTGTGATAGTTATTCAGTGATGTCTGCTGCCCTTTCTTAAGTTCTCAGAAAACGGGATAGTTACCCCGATTCCAGTGAGCTTTTGTTCTGGAATCACCGGATGAGACCCACAGCAGGAAAACAGAGTAATGAGGGGTTGGACTGAGATGAGGATAGAGTTGAAAGGCACTTCAGGAGATGACCTTGGCAGCCTCGCTGCTCTCAGGCAGCACTATCAGCTGTACGCTTTGCACCGAGACAGGAAAATGAGAATCCCCCCACTTCACACCATCCTGTTGGCTAATGGGGATGAAGAAGTAAACAGATCTGAACACTCCCTATCTTGCTTAGAAGATTTAGCAAGGACAAATACAGAATGGGTAACGCTTGAGTCTCCTGCTACATACTGGTTAGTGCCACCAGGCTAATGCAGATGCTTCTGTAATTGCTCGCTAGTACAGATCAGCGTCCTCATGAATTGCAAAGAAATTGTATCTCAGATAATTTTGGATTATTCACAGTGTCCTCTAGAGGTACTCTTAATGAGGGACATACTTCTACTTTGTATTCCTGCCCAAGGCAGCACATTTCCATGCCATATCATGAGGAACTGGCTCTGCAACCCCATCATTAATTTCATAGCTGTATCCCTCCTCTAACAGTGGTGCTTCTGGAGGACTCTCCACTATGAACTGTGCCTAGAGGCAGATTCTGGTGTACGAACTTGTGCTTCTTTGTTCATCTCCCCATAAAATACTAAAGACATTATGCACAGAAAAAGTCCCAATAAAGTTTGAAGAAAATAATTATAAAACAAGCCTTCTATTCTTTACTCTGTTAAGTTCATCGTTATTGAAAATTAATCTTTCTTCTCTAATTTGTTTACAAACAGGATATAATAATAGCATTCAGGAAAAAAAAAAGATGTTAAAAACGTAAGCAAGCTTTTTTTTCTGTTGTTAAATAATTATGCAGAGGACCCCATTTTCAGGACCTGCTGAGATTTGAGAGGTCTCGAAAGCTAAGCCCTCACATCAAATCTGCAGAAAGGCAGCAAGAACAATTCCTGCTTTCCTTGTGCATTCACAACTTCCCCGAGCCCTGCGAGGTCTGGCTGCGCCGCGGGTCCAGGACCAGTCCTTAGCCAAGTCCACCCTGGGCCAGATCTGACTGCGTTGTTTCCAGTGCAACCAGCCGCTGCAGTAACACCCACATCATTTGGGCTGTGCAGGGGCTAAGTCGAGACAGAATCTGGGGAACAGTAGCTCCGGCTCTGTAGTTAAACTGGAAACAGCATTAGCACGAACGGAAGAAACACAAAACTGACTGTAAGCCAGGACAGAAACACTACTGCCAGAGTGAGAGCAAATTAAACTACGTAGGGAAGTTTCTAAAGGGCAATTTGCCTTCATAGCAATTGCTACCTCAGACACAGTGACCTTCCTCAACTGAATTCAAGCCGGTGATACCATCTTGCTCTGCCAGGATTACAAGCCCTGCATTGTACCCAGTTAACTGCAGCCACTTCGGAGTAATCCTTGAAGTGTTTGGCCGAATGATCTGGGGAAGCGCGCATTCCCACTCCCCAACAGTTGACATTATCAGCCCTGCCCTGTGCAAGGGTTAATGGCACGTTTCTGTTTTGCGTTTTTTCTGTTATTTACCCTTTCTCCACTAGATGCTACACTGAGACCATCAAACATTTATTGAGTCAAATAACATAAATTTGAAGACTCGGCACGGAAAAAGATGTTTAAAACAAAACAGTGACAGCATCGCTCTGTTTATGTACCTGTGTGGTGTGAAGATGAGACTAATGCATCTCCCATTGGAGTAACTGCACTGACTTCAGCAGAGCTTCTTACTTGGCGCTGCATGGAAGAGCGATAAAGCAAGTCTGTGCATCCTGGCGTTGTTACTCACGTGCAATTGTATCAGGTAATGACCTGAATGTGTGAAATGGTTTACCAAGAGAGTACCGCAAAATCTAAAATTAACAATATATGTCAATACAATAAGGGAGTCCTTCTTTTCCCTTTATATCTTAGAAATCCAAAATCACATACTTAACTAGAAAAAAATCACAGTAGATGACATTTTTAATGAAGTTTACACTTCAAATACTATCACAGATAAACATTATTTTGCCTGATGTTATGCAAGCCTTTGACCCAGGCAGCTAGGGAAGTGCTATGCAGCATGGCTACCACAGAGCCTGCCAGCCGGGTTTTTAACTTGGGTTGCAAATTGAGCAATACCTTCCAGTAAACAACCTGAGATCCTCTTACCTTTCAGCGAAGGCGGGCCTGACCGAGCTCTTCTGCACAGCCTTTCTTGTGTGACAAGTTTATTGGACAAATGCATTACAGCCTGTCTTGGAGTCTCTACTTGGCAAAGAAAAGTGAAGGTCAGAGACTGTTTTAGTGAAGTAAGGTCTTCAGAGCTGTGTCTCTACCAAGTCTTTGGTTACCCTATGTTCCTAGAGATCTGCTTATTATATACACCTTGCCATTTGTCACACTATTCAGAAATGCACTGAGCGCTACAGCCCAACTGCTAGCACTTTTGTTGTTTCAGGAAGGGGGCAAATATAATTTGGGGAAACTTCAGTATGACCTAGTTAAGGTACAGCATCAGTGACATGCTTCCTTTTCAGCAAAAATCAAAACATGGCTTCAAAACACTGCTGTTTCCCTATCTTGCTGTAACATGCTTTAATTTGCTTATCTGGACTTAATCTGAGACAAGAGCTGGAATAGAAAATGATGTTTTGTTAAAGTTGAATAGAGCCTTAGAGGAGTAAATATTTACTATTCAGGAACCCAGTCTGCTGCTGGTGTGATGAGCTTCAAAAATATGTGATCTACATCAGCTGAGGGTCTAGGCCAGATGCTCAGCAAACTGTCATTGAGCCCTGGCCACCTTACTGACCATTCACAAGCTTGTCTTCAGATTAGTATAGAGAAAGGTGGATTAAGGCGGGGGGAGAAATCTCCTTTTTTTTTTTTTCTTTATTCTAGCAGATATGGTAATGCTTAGATCAGTTTAGACAGCATTATTCTAACCTATAGACTGTTTACTGTGTTTCAGGCCAAAGATTTAATTTTGGCAGAATTTCATGTAATACTTTGCATTGAGGTATAGGAGACTTCATCAAGGTCAGGAGAAAAAGCAGGAGATTCAGAACTAGTAGCTGTTAGATTTACAAGGAAGAACCCTAAATATTTTATGGTTGGTTACACAGAGAAGCTAGTATTAAAAATAAACACTTCTCCTCTGGTACTTAGCATACTTATTAGTTTTTCCATCCAAAGAGCTAAAAACAAGCACAAAGCCCTGCCACCAAGTAGGTCATAATTCTCTGAAAAATCAAACAAAAGGTCATGACCTAGATGAAATGGAGTTTGCTTATAACGATCCTCAGAAAGAAGGGATCTGCCATTGGTAGGGATTTGGCATGCCAAAGGGAATTGTAAATGGGAGCTTTGCAGAGCTTCTCATCTCTCACAGATGGGTTTGTCTTCAGCTCAGGTCAGTATTGATTGAAAACTGTTTTTCTGCACAGTCTTTATTCTGCCCACTGACTTTATCTCAGGATGGAATTGTGTTCCCAGCGGACAAGCAGCCACATCACATAAAACCACAACGAGACCTGAAATTAATTTCTAATTTTGCCGTCAGCCTTCCAACAGAGAGGTCAGGCTCGGAAGTGGCCATAAAGATGAGAATACCTCCCGGCCAAGCTGGAGGTGTACCGGGAGCACAGAGTATGGGGAAAGTCAAATGTGGCAGGACTTTTAAAAATACACGTCTTTGGTGGACAGGCAGAGGACTTCAGTCTTCCAGATGCTGGTGGAGCAGCACCATTTCCAAGTACAAGAACGGCTTTGAGGTCTGCCCTGTGAGACATGACTCATGCCAAGAGAACAGCCCAGAGAGAGACGGTCATTGCGAGAGATGGCCAACAGTGCAGAGCCGGGCTGCCGCTCCACGGCCCTGCCCGCCCAGTGCCTCAGTAAAACTGCAGGTACATCCAGGCAGGACCAGACAGGGGACTCCTGTGGAGCCAGACTGACAGAGACACGTGATGCTCCCTGACCAGAGCAGGAGTGGGGTTCAGTTGACAGGGTGACTGTTACAGAATTAATTTTATGGCACGTTATTGCCAAGGGGGAAGGTGGGAGGAGTATGAATTTGATAGAGTACTGTAAAAGTTAAAATGAGCTTGAGGGTGCAAATAAATATTACTCTTTATCTGCAAGTACAAGGAAACAAAGCAAAAATATTGCCATGTTCCCTTTTCTCTACTGCTGGCTACTTTGAGCAGTGTCAGAGCATTTGTGGGTGGAGAAATTTTGCTTGCTAAGGAAAACCAGGGAGGAGGTATTTGGTTTTCCCACGTCTCTGGGTTGGAGCTTGTTCTCGCTATTTGTAAGGACAATCCTCAAATGTTATGTGGACCTTTTTGCTCCAGTTAACCATACAAAATACAGCAACAAAGCGAGAGCGCCTGACCCTATGATAGAAAATCTCAACAGGCTTTCACTGTCTTTTCTATATAACACATTAGAGAAACACTGCGCTGCTTTTGTGACAACTTACCTCATTATGCCCTCTCGCTCCCCCGATCCTCCCCCTTTCTCTCCCAATTCCACTCTCTCTTTTTCTTCCTGTCTTCTTGCCTGTAACCTCTTGAACTCAGATCAGTTTTTCAAGACTGAGCAGATGTAAGGCTGGTACAAGATCATTATTTCTGGATTCATCCAAACACTGCATCCATCCTGATGCACCTGCCCCATTCTCCTTTTACCACCTCTCCAACCGCAGCATCTGATGCCAACCCCCCAGCTCTCATTATACTTTGTTCCCTCCCAAAATTTCCACCTTTTGAAAGGCGGCAGTTTCTATGTGCCATTTCTGACCCCTTTTGCTGTCCTTCCTTGTGGCCCTGAGGATCCTAGTGAGGCACCTCACCCACATTTTAAGGAAAGTAAAGAACCTCCGAAGGCAGGGCAGGGAGGGAAGGTAGACTTTGCACAGGAGGGCTATGCCACATGGAGCAACCATTTTACCAACTGGATTTGGAAACCAAATCTGCTGGCTGGTGGACCAGGTGGGTAACACAGCAGTTGTATCTTGGGGAATATATCCTTACATAGAATTGGGAACTGTGGGAAGTTTCAGACCAGAAAGGCTCTTTTTCACGCCTGCCTTGGATCAGTGGCTTAATAAGAGGACAAGACAGAGTGCTTCAACCCACCCTGAGCGAAGGAGGTTGTTCCTCGGGTGGTGGCTCTCACTGCAGCACCGGGATGCATTGGCACACAGGCACTGGCAGCTCCTGTTCTCGGCGAATAAATTACACCTTTAATTTCTGCTCACTTTGCAGCAGCCCGGCTCCCCTCCCTGCACCATGCAGGGCACTGTGGCAGGTACCATCTTCCAGACAGGATGCTCTGCCTTCTCCCCTCTGTCTGGTTATCGGGTGTCAAGAGTGATCATTTCTCACGCTGCTAAAATACCCCGCGGGGAGCACAGGGCAGGTTTTGGGGCTGTTAGAGGGCAGGCACTGAGGCAGCTGTAGCAAATGACAGATTTTCATATACACCCACTGAAGCGTTGTTAATGCTTCACACGTGGAGTTTGATACAGTAATGGAAAAATCAATGCCAAGATCACACTTTCACCGCACATGCAATAGCTTGTTGTGCGCATCAATAATTATACTTCTTGGCTTCTAACCCAAGGCTCACAGATTTTTTTTCCTGCAGCTTTTTGTTATTGCATATTAGTGATTTGCAAAAGCTGAGCTTCAAAAAGGGAAATATTTTTTTTTAATACAGTGCTCAATTAAATGCAATACATATGCAGCAATCTGAGCTGTACAAGACAAATTTACCGGCTACAGGGGGTGAAATTTTCTAGATGGACAGTCAGAGTGACTGGTCCCTGTGGCCTCCTGTGGCCCAAAATCCACTAATCCTGGAACAAGCTCCATGCAGTGAGATGGCCAGAGCCCATCTCTTGTGATTTCTGACTTCACATCCCTCCGCAGGAGCGGGAGGCACCGGCCCAGCTCTGGGCTATCAGCTCTGACATGCCAGCAGCGCTGCCAAGGGGCTGAATGTCTCAGAAAGGCCTGGGTGTCTGCCCGGCCGAGCTAAGGGTAGAGGTTTGGCCATTTGGCCAAATGGGCCTCCCATCTATTAATTTGACAACTGAAGGTCAGTTTTGACAATACTTATAATGCACCATGCTATATCTGGTAAAAGTAATGAAGTCTTGGCTAATGCATCATGTAATGCTGTTAAATTTTTGCTGAAACTGCCAGGCTGGGGTTGTTTTTTTGTTGTTTGTTTTTAGCAGCCTGAACAGCTTGGGTTTGCTTCAGTGAAATAAAGAATTAGATCCTGCTAGAATAGTATTTAAACATATTTTCTGAAGCTGAAAGATGGCATTGTTAGGTCTTTTCAGTACAAACCCATCTAGATAATTATTGCATGAATACCCTCTCAAGAGAAAATATCAATGGAAAATATATATTTAAAATACAACTGCTCCGACATTGAACAAAATAGATGCATTTGTGCTTTTTACTTCACGCAGCCTACAGCTGTTACGTCTGAAGTGACTAACTTAAACCATCACTTACCAAGGTGTTCATGGTAAAACGGCGCGCAGAACTGTGACTCGGCTGAGGCAGCCTCGCGTCGGAGGGTTCGACCCACTCAGCTCCACAGCGCAAGCTACCCCAGAGCTCAGTCTGAAGGTGCTCTGGCCATCGTCTGTGTGTGGAGGCTGCAGCTATTTATTCCTGAGAGCTGCCAATAGCACCTCATTTTCTCCTAGAGTGAGGGAAAAGCGAAGCACTCCTGCTCCTCAGAGAAAGCCACGTACTTCCAAGCAAAGCTTTCCAGAAGTGTGCTGAGGGAAGGGAGACAGCGTGGGGAGCCAGAATTCATCAGCCAGAGGCCATATACCAAGGATAGAAAGAAAACAGGAAAGTGGAGAGGATTCTGCCTGTTTGAAACTCTTGGTCCTTGAGGAAGATGCTAAGATTTATACAGCGGAGATCAACAACTTCCTAAAAATGCAGAGCACTTGTGTAGGCAACATCAGGTATAACGCAGGAAAAGAGCCACCTGGGAAGGCCTCTCTCAGCGAGTGTTTAAGGGTAGTTCTCTCCTTTAGAACATACTGTAACACTAGCTCTCAAAAATTATTAAAAAAGAAAAACGAGAGCAGATCAAATCTGGAAAAGCGATAAAAAAGTTTCAAAACGAAAGAGTGATGCCTCTAGCAAAGAGGTGTGAATATGAGCTAAGAATGAAGCTATGCTGTTTCTGCAGGTTGAAACTTCTGTCCCTGAGGAGAAGGAGGAAAGTGGATTTGCCTTCACCATCAGAGTGCGGTGTGATCCCGGGGGAAGCTGGCTGCCCATGACCCCAGCTGATGTGCACTAGCAAGGTATGGTGGATGAGAGTCCCACTCATTTTCCTAGTCAAGCCCTTTATTCTCCTTGTCAGGAAAAGGAGCTGTTACACCAGCCCTCTACCAAATGTCTGCACTAAGGAGTCATTTCACAAATACTGTATTTCAGAACTGTCTGCAGACAAAAAATGTGGGCTCACAATCTGTTTTTACAGGATTCATGGCAGATCATTCACATGTACCACTGTCTTCTGGAGGGATGCTGTTTAACAAGCTCACCGGATGGTACAGCTAATTTGTAAGTCAGTATTTCAGCTTTGTCACTTACAGCATCCAGCATCTTTTTATACACCAGGAACATCTTTAATTTACATCCTCGACATCATCAAGCTGTTCAGGTGTGACCATGTTGTAAAACATACATGATTCTAGTACAGCTTTGTGTAAACATTATGTATTTCTTTGTTCTACCAGCCTACATCAGCACAAAATAATAGCAGGCAGACAAGGCACATCAGTTTTCTTTAGCTTAAAGATCAGTCACAAGATCATAATTTTGTTCCTGCAAAGACAGTATAAGCTCTAAACCTGTATTTTCTGTCTAAACCTATCTGCTTCTTGAAGTCTTTTCCAGAGATTTACAACACCAGATTATGCTAGAATTGGACATATGGAATGACATCGTCTGGGATGATGAAGGGCTGCAAGCTTTGTATAAAGCAAAGGTGTTTTAAGAAACACAGCAGTTAGTGTTGATGTTTCTTTTCCAGGAAAACCAAAATGTATAGCTTTCTGCGTGCTGCGTCCAAATTACAACCAAAGCCTCAAACCAAACACAAGCAATACAACACTACAGCAAATATGATGATGAAAGAATATTTACATATCTATCAATAGAGGATATCAGAGAGATCAGTCTACAGACTCAATTCTGAAATAAGATTCCTGTGCAACTAGTTGGTTTTGTTTCAATCTTGTGTACCATCTGAGGATGTCTCCACCTGTGCTGCCAGCCAGCTGCAATAGGCTGTTACACAACTCAACACATTTCCCAGTTAGGCCCTAAAACTGGTTCTGCCCAGCTCTCAAGATTGCATTTCTCTTGCGATCAATAATTTACTACTTGTGATTTGTGCTTAAGGCTTCTGGTAACATCTTGTGCCTGTACCTTTGAGGCCCTGCTGTCATCGTGTTCTTCTGCTCTTGGTGGCCTGTGCTACAACCCTCTGCTTTTCTTCAGCAGACTTCAAGGCATGGCTTCCTGATAAAACACCTGATGTTTTATTAGCACAGTCATGCGTACATCCCTGTTTGAGGGTCACTGACTAGCTCGATGTACAGAAATAAGGGTCCACTAGGATGTATATAAAAATAAACAGAGAGAGAGCGTGATATAAATAGATACAATCCTTTCTTAACAACCTGTAATTAATAGCCATTGGTTATGGCAGTATTTGTGCCGTGTTATCAAAACTGCTTTACACCATATGTGCACTTTTAACCAGACATATGGGTTGATGCAGTCTAGAGAGCTCTTTGAAGTCAAAGGGTGAATAATTGAACCAGCTTAACTTTAAATCCTCGCAGAAAGCACACATTTTATGGTATCAAACAACTCCAGTTTGCTTTAGAGTGAAGAGCTTTTTGGATCAGTGCAAAAAGCTAAATCTAAAGAAAATGTTATTGCTGTTTCACATTCTGTTTTTCTCCTCTTATACATCCCTCGTATACATTTCTCTGGCTTGGAGCATGGGTTTTTTCAATGCCTGTCTAGACCTTAACAACGGGATGCCAGATTCCCAGCTATTTACATTGCTTGACACCCACTGCCTGCCTAAATGTCAATTAGAATGAAACAGAAGTAGAAACATGGTAGGGAGATCTTTTTGCAGTGAGTTTTCTAGATTATCCTGTCTTGTATTTCACAAGGGTTTGTCATCTTTCATTGCAGCATTCAGTAATCAGTCTTAGGCATCTATGGTATTTCCATCAGCAACCTGTTCAGTTTCTAATAAGTTTTTAAATAGTTAATTGTATCCATTCTAAGTACGTCTTTTGTGTTGAGAAGAAAATAATATTTAGGGTAAAATGCATACATGGGTTATTCTGCAGAACCCCATGGATTATGCCCCTAGTTCAGGCTGCTGCGTTATCCTTCCATGCCAGTCCCAAGCAACCTCCCTGTGACTAACATCACCATGCCCTGATTTACACACACGCTTAGTATTTGCAACTCATTATCATATTTAAACTTCTGGGTGGCTCAACTCCTCTGAAAAATTGGACCTAATAGCATTCTACACAGAAAAGGATATAAGTACCTATTAACCTGTAGCAATTTACCATGGCATTTTTAAAGATATGAATAATGTGCACAGTCACGCGCGTGTTACTAATGCAGGCTGAATTATTCATTGCAAACCTGGGCAATATTTTTATCAAACACTTATTATGGATAAATGTTTTCCTTATTCAGTACCTCAATATATGTTTGAATAATACTCTGCAAATAATATTTCATGCAAATGTTGCACTGAAATAGTGGCACTTTCCTCCATTGAATAATTATTTCCAAATCAATTTCCTTAGGATAAACTATTGTTATTTATTCATTGAGCTTGGTTCTGTCTAGGCTAATAAACAGACACAGTGTTAGCTTCAGACATGCAAGCTCTTTCACACAAGTGGATTTCTACTCTACCACAATATTTCTGGGATCAAAATGGAGATAAAAGAAACATAGGAAACCAAAGAAGAAAAATGAGTCAAAAAATGAAATAAGTGTTTATATGTTAGTTGATATGTCCTTATTCCATTGACTGACATTCTTTATGTTAGTTTTGATCTTTCTCTGCCCTTTTCTTCTTCTAATGCCCGAATACACTCAGACTCTCATTATTTTCTCGTCTATCCATTTAAGATTAACTAATTTGTATCTGCTTGCGATTAGTCCCCAATGTCTGATCAAATGCTGTGCTTGCAGGACTGTAAATGCACAAACTGTACAAATAATTATCCAGCCATGTAAATATTCTCCAAGATCCAGCCCCAAGGCTTGTAGATACTGCTTTTGTCTTCGTTCCTTTAATTTTCAAGTATCAACACACAGTGACCCTGAACAAAATTCACCTTTATCACCAATAGCCAAAACAGGACAGCCCTGGCATTTCATGGTGCTAAACCTTACGGACAGCCTGTACTTCATAAGTTTCAGGGAAAGTATTTTCTTTTCTAAATTATATGCATACTGTGAAATAAAATGTGGCCAGACAGTGATTCCCAGCTCCTGGAGACACAGGGTGGCTTCTGTCCATAGTGATCAGGGCTCCATTCGTCTCAGCTTGTGCCCACACTGCATGATGGCCCTTCTGGTTGTGAGATGACATCATCATCATCATTATTATTATTAGTATGATCATGACAACAAGAAGGAGCTTTCAGTGTGTGAAATAATGCAATGGCCATGCTGCAGCCCTTCAGAGAGAGGCTTTTACAGGATGGTCATGCTGTTGGCCTGGTGTGTGGTATGCAGGAACATGGGAGCTCTGGGACTGGCACTGGCCAACCAGACAGGAGCCAAACATGCCTCTCAGAATGCATCCTTCAGGAAACAAGCTGATGTGTTGGGAGACCTCTCTGCACCACATCCCAAAGCATGAGACGGCAGCAGAGTTGGGAGAGACGTTTCACAGGCGTTCTCCTGAAACAAACTAAAATGGTGGTGCAGATGCATGCTACAATGCTATGCACAGATGTTACCGTCCTGCAGCAGATCAAGTTCCCTTCTGCTAGAATGAAATATTATTTTAAAAAAATGCTTCTAGCTGATAATTGGCATTACCACTTCCTTGCAGTGATAAGGCTTTGGCAAACTGTTTACTGGTGTTACCATATACCAGCCTCTACACAATTGTACTTGTATTTGCACTTGTGTTTGCTGATCACTGAAGCTGAAGCAAAAGAAAATAAACACATCCAACACATACACACATTGCTTAAAAAATAACGCAGAGTATTACCTGTTAAATATGTCTCCCTTGTCCTCAAAATGAAAAAAAAAACAACCAGAAAGCAAGGTCATAAAAGAGGGGCTCTGTCTACTCTGCCAGCTACTTAAAATCTCTCTGCCTTGGTCTCTGATCAGATACAAAGTCAGATATTTATGACTTTCAGTTTTGTACATAGAAAAATCCAATTTGTAACTACTTTTCAAAGAAAATTTTGGTGCATTGAGAAGGAAAAGATAATGGCATCACAGGTCCTGGCCTGATCTGATTCCCAGCTGATGCTGTTGCAGAGACAGTGGATCAGGATACGATACTGTGGCCCAGTGACAGCCAAGGTAAATGGTTGTTATCCACTTCTAATTTAGGAAATTTTTCACTCACATACTTCATGCCTTTTAGAATAATAATAACTGCAGGAATTTATTCACATTTTTATTTACTGCCACACTGCTGCAATTGCTTTACTCACAAAGACCATGCGGCAGTTACCGTCATGCAGTAGGACCATATGGCTTCAAGATCAGAAACAAATTTGCTAAACTCTGTCTTTATTATTTTAATTCTTATCTTGTTAACGAAACACCAAATGAGAACAGATTTCAGCCTAAGAGATAAGATGTCAGAATAATTTTCTATCCTGTCACTAGGTAATGATTCTAATGGTATCTCTTACTTAGCTGCCTTCATTAATGACTTTATGGTGAGAGCATGTTTCAACAATTGTGACTGTGTGGAATACTCTGTGTTCTGGAGCAAAAGATTAGCTTAATGAGGGGAAAGCCAATTTCCTGAAGAAGTGCCTTACATAGTTCCTGCTTTTAAAAGGAGGACTGTAACATGGACAATTTGTCATTACAAGGTATAAAAAACACTTAACTTCACGGTTTGGTGTATTTATAGCACTCCTGCAGAGGGAAGAGAGGGATTAATAGATTTTTCTCACCTAGTAAAATAGGTGGAAATCTGTCCCTCCAAGTCCTTTTGCTCAATAGAGAAATGTTCATTACCAAGAGATCGTGTTCAGGGAGCAGACTGTCACTTAGCTTCTCAGGCACTTCACAGCTTTCACTAGATGTTTATTACATCCTTAGGACCCTTTGAAAATGTGGCCCGCAGACACTAAAACCCTGTGATAGAGCTTTGATAAATGCTCCTATCTTTCAAATACAACATACTTTATTTTGCTATGGGCAAGTATATTTAACTTCAGTAATCAAGAAGCAATGGCACCAACAAGATTTCAGTAAGTTGAAACTCTGGTGCCACAATCTTCAGCAGAAGTAGAGAAGCTGTAGAAAGGAACAACTATGAGCATTAGGTCATCTGGTCCATCTTGCCAACAAAGGATGTTTCTCTACAGCCTTGGCAAGCAAACCTGGTAATCAGGCTTGCCAAAATAAAAACTGGCAAGAGCCTGGATACCTGATGTGCAAAGAAAAGAAATGAGCACAAACCTAATATTTACTTTGTCTGCATCTTTTTCAGAATTTAAGCAGAAAGGCTAGAATGTCCTTGAATGTTCATCCCCAGGAAAAAGCTGCACTGTATTAGCTGTGTCTTGGCACTTGGCAGTTTATGCCACCTTGGATCTTTCCAGTAAGCTCAAGTAGAAAAAAACCCTACAGGAAAGGTTTAATGTTTTTTTTTCCTGTTTACCAAATATAAGATGCACTATTTACCAGCTTACATCTGCAAGTTATGACAAGCTTACCATAACATAAAAAGACTCTGAGTTTAGGTAACAGAGATTTAGCACATTAAAAGATTATAGGTTTAGACAGTCTCAAGCTCTCTCTCACTGTTCTGCAGCAAAAACCCTTCTGTCACCCAGCTCCCGAGCTAACAACCTTTTTCCACTGCGACTGTTCTACTTCTTGTTAAGGTGACTCAGAATACATACTTACATAAAGAAAGTAGATTCTGTCTGTCTACAAAACTACACCCTGTTAACAGTCCACTGTGATAAGAGAAAGATGAAAGAAGCTGGAGAGCCATCAGAGAAGCATCCCTGAATAGAAGATATCCTTACCATCACATAGGAATGAATCATAGAATCATTAAGGCTTGAGAAGATCTCTAAGATCATCAAGTCCAACTGTCAACCTAACACCACCATGTCCACTAAACCATGTCCTGGAGTGCCACATCTACATGTTCTTTGAACACCTCCAGGGATGGTGACTCCACCACTTCCCTGGGCAGCCTGTGCCAGTGCCTGACCACTATTTCAGTAAAGAAATGTTTCCTAATATCCAATCTAAACCTCCTCTGACACAACTTGAGGCCATTTTGTCTCATCCTATTGCTTGTTACTTGGGAGAAAAGACCAACATTCACCTCACTACAACCTCCTTTCAGGTAGTTGTAGAGAGCAATTAGGTCTCCCCTCAGCCTCCTCTTCTCCAGACTGAACAATCCCAGTTCCCTCAGCTGCTCCTCATAAGACTTGTGCTCCAGACCCCTCACTAGCTTTGCTGCCTTTCTCTGGACACGCTCCAGCAACTCAATGTCCTTCTTGTACTGAGGGGCCTAAAGTAGCACACAGTATTCGAGGTGCGGCCTCACCAGTGCTGAGCAGAGGGGCACAATCACGTCCCTGCTCCTGCTGGCCACACTGTTCCTGATGCAAGCCAGGATGCTTCATGGCCACCTGGGCACACTGCTGGCTCATGTTCAGCCAGCTGTCTACCAGCACCTCCAGGTCCTTTTCTGCCAGGTAGCTTTCCAGCCACTCTTCCCCAAGCCTGTAGCGTCACATGGGGTTGTTGTGACCCAGGTGCAGGACCCAGCACTTGGCCTTGTTGAACCTCATACAGTTGGCCTTGGCCCATCAATCCGGCCTGTCCAGATCCTTCTGCAGAGCCTTTCTACAGTACCCCATGAAGTTACATGAGATACTTTGAAATCTGCATGGTGGCAACCAGCTTGGTGACGAATACTTAACTGAGCAAAATGCTTATTCTGTACAATTTATCTTTGTTAGTGCCAGCCGCCAAACAAAACAGACCAACTACGATACCTTTAGGCTGATGGTGAGCAAAACCCATTATGCTTTGGGGTCAGAGGACTAGATTGGTGATTGCTGCTCTCCCCAGCCCGTGCCAAGCTAGCACTTATGGCACACTGAAAATCCAGGTAGCAGCCAAGGCCAGGATGTGGTGACTGCTCCCCTGCTATGCTGGTGTGACAGCCACTGCTCTGCTGCTTTGGAAAGAAAAAGGGACATCTACTGGAAGTCTTGTTGTATTGAACATAACCTGTCAGCCACCTCATGTAATAACAATTACACCAAATTCAAGAAACAGGAAGAGATGTATAAAATATTCATTATTTGTTCCTTGTCAGCTAGTAGTCATTTCTGAGTAGATTAGCTTAGCTTTCAGGACAGTCAAACTGAATACTACTTTGGGATCTATTTAAAATATAATCTTTCTTCATTATTGATCAAATACAAATTTTAGTCTTTGTTGGAACCACATTTTTCATCCCAGTCTACCCATTACACGCTCCTCCGTCTATACCAGAAGGAGCGCAGTGCTATTCCTCCAATGGTGTAGAGCTGTTGTAGCTGGCTCCTCGTCCACTGGTCTCTCTCAGCTCCTGGCTGGAGCTGTGTAGGAGGATGGAGGGGATGCTGTGAAGGAGCTGTACTTGGTTCAAGGAGGATTCTCTAGGAATGGATGCCACTTGGCACAAACTAAGAGCACTTTTCAGGGGCTTTTCCCCTCAACCAGGGACAGAACATGGTAGAAACCTTAGATCTACAGTCAGCTGTCTGTTTGCCACTATTTCTTTGAGGGGCAAACTTGGCACAAAAAAAAAAAAAAAAAAAAAAAAAAAAAAAAAAATCACACTTCATAGCAGAGGATGGTTCAGTTCTTTGAGTGACCAGCATGCTGCTAAAGGGCCAAAGCTCACTGGGCAAAAGAAAATATCTCGGTTGGTGAGACACCTGCGGCACATGCCTTACAGAGGGCTTTAAGCAAAGACAGATCTGATGGGAGGTTCTGGCCAAATCCTGTTGACTCAAATGGCATGCTGTCCATCTGTGGTAACTAAATAATTCATAGTTGCCACAGTGTGGAGACTCCATTCTGGTCTTATTAATAGATGACAGCAATCTTGGGCCAGTCTCCCTTCCCCTTGGTTAGGCTCCCATTAATCAAGCCCTCTGGCTAGTTGCTAGTTTTCCTACCAGCATGGCCTTGGCACTTGAAAATCCAGTATTATGGATGGCAAATGTAACGTTAGCTGAACCAAAGAATCTCAGCCTGCAACTCAACACAGCCTGTTAACTCCAGGAAAAGCAGTCATGTCCTCAAAGTCTACGTGCTTTGCTGAATTCCTGAAAAAAAAAAAAAAAGTTCTCTTTCAGAGAGCATGTCAAGCGCTGTCCCCACTGGGCAGAAGTAACTCAAGCACATATGCTCACTGACTCGCTGCCAGTGCTCGTGTGAGCGACTGCCTGCCAAGAGGTATACAGAGTTCACATCTGATGCCCAGAAGCTTACCTAGGATGTTCTCTGCCTGGCAGATCACTGCTTTTTGGCCCACAGTATTATTTATTATCTTCAGAAAAGGGGCAGGGAAGAAACCTCTAAATCTGTGATTTTCCTTAAATTATTTATTGGGACATCGAACAGAGCAAACTAATTTTTAAACTAGGGAATCACTGTTTCATAGCTGACAGCCTGCGAACCCATCCACCAGCTGCAGGGTGGGAGAACTTTTAATAGTGGAGCTACAAAACGCTTGATAAGTTTATGATGGCATGATTGATGCACACATTACATGACAGCAAATAAATCAGCTGCAACATGATCTGTATTTTACATATTGCTTTTCAGGGAACCTATATGTGCAATAGGAAATTTGTATTGCATGCTCTTTGATAGCTTGGACAGAGACTAACTTACAGGAAGTCACCAAGTCCTAACAAATACTGTGTAAAGATGGAAAAACTAAAAGACACATGAGGTGATAATACTTCTGTGCCACAGTCTATGGGAAGATTTTTTTGGATAATAGTGAAAAAAAATTAGCAGTCTTTTTGCTCTCCTTTAGTAGCAATAAAATTGCTTTGGTTTTTTTTTGTTTGTTTGGTTGGGTTTTGTTTTCTTCTTTTCTAGGAAGCCAACATGCAAAGAAAACCAAAAGGAAAATAAGACTTGAGAAGTAGGCAGAGGGGACACTGTTCCACACTGCTGAAAATAATCTGCCCAAGGAGAGCCCGATTAGTGCTTTGTGGTTAGGTCATCCACCTTGGGGGACTACTTGGTTTCAGTCTCTTGCTTCCCAAGGAGTTTAGCACTTTCCACATCAGCTATAATGGGTATATGATGTAAAAGTTCCTTGGATTGCCTGATACAAGCAGCCCAGGCTCCCTCCTGTTTACCCTACCAGAATACTCCTTTTGCCTCTTCCCCTTCCAGACCCACAATTCCTGCATTTCCCCCCCCACATCATGACACAGTTTAACAAGTGCAGGGATCTCCCTTATCCACCCTTGCCTGCAACAATCTCCTTCAAATAATCTCCAGGAGATTATCATTTAAACTTACAGATCGTAAGCCTGAAGAGATGATTTAGCACAGGTCTACTTCCTCATCACGCACGCTAGCACCTTACACAACACAGCACACAATGTCACCTCCTCCAGCCATGCATTAGAAGGACATCCCGGCTGCACCTTGTGATGGCTTTGATCCTACCAGTGTAGCTTTGGGCGGCTCAGAGCACATGGACAGACTGATCCCCTCCACGGATCCAGCAGCGATGAACATGTGGCTAAGTAGGGTTTGTCACTGGTCGGCACCGGGCAGCGCAACTGGGTGACTTCCAGACTCTTGCTGAATTCTGCCTGCCAGGTAACCAGAGGTGCTCGGGCTTGGGTGATGCATGTTTTGTAATTACAAATTTGTATCACTACATCACTCATGCCTCCTGCTACTTTTAGGAAAGCACCTCTATTGGATTTGGCCATATTATATATATATATAGAGCCAATATTGGCCAATATGTATATTGGCTCTACTTACACCATTCAAGGCAAAACTCAGTAGAAACTCTGTAAAATTAAAACAAGAGCGACACCATGAAACAAGAACAGTGCTGTAGGTCTGGGATTTTTCCAGAGACTTTCATACCCACAGTTTCAGCTGAAGCCAATATGCATCTGATACCCATAAAATACCAGGTGAAGAACAATTCTTTCATACCAGACATCAGATTTGAAACTCTAAGATGAAAATGTTCAGTGAAAGGGGAAGGGATTTTGGCACATCTGATTCCGCAACATGCACACGCAGTATTTTGGAGGGTTCAAAGCTGCATCAAATCTGTTTCCAGTTATGGTGTAATTTGGGAAATTCATGCTTCAGGAAAATTTACCTTTGGGATCTCCACATAGTACTTCTCCAGTGTGAGCAGTTTCGTTTCTGGATCAAGGAAACAGTAAGTGCGTGTGCTTGTTTGGAACATGGCACCACAGTGGATTTGGGTTTTTTTGCTCACTGCATAAGCAGAAAAAAAGATACAGTCACCACATGACTCTAGAAGAAAATGTACCTTTTTGATCCACCTATTGTGAGGTTTCAGCCCACATTTTTTCTTTAATACTCACTGAAATAAATCTCAAATATGCAGAAAATCCCAATTACTCTCATCCTTACTCAGCTCTTAGACTGAAACGTTTGCATTTTCATGGCTCTACATATCCAGTTTAGCTTCTGGAAAGTTAAAAAAATTGAAAGAAATCTTTTTACAGTTCAATTTGCAATTGCTAAAGCATGACTTTAATTTGCAACACAAATTATGTTTTGGCCAGGAAAGTAAGAAACAGCTTTTGCCTTTTCACCTGCTTCATAGGTGTAAAGCCAACATACATCTATTACGCTTTCATCTAGCCACCTGCTACTATGCCATAGCCATCTTCACATATGATATAAGTGAACACTATTATCTTTGAACTGTGATTGCAAAAAACCTACCTGGATTTATAACCTCCATAAAATGATGGATTCAGCATTTTGTTTTATATCATTTCATCAATAAAAAGTTTGTCTCGTCCTGATTTCACTTTTTCAATACTCACTATTAAATCTTTAGATTAAGTGGAAGAATGTGGAAGCAGAAGGGAAAGAAGCATTAGGGAATGAACACAATTTCCCAAATTGCTTTAAAGAATATATATAAAAATAACCTTTGGAATCACTGGCTTTTATTTTCCTATGGCAAATTCTAACCATCACAGGCATATAATGAATATCTGAACATTAAGAATTGATGTGTGCTGCCGTAGATGAGCATAATTCTCAACTATTATTACTGAGGAACTATAAAACACACTTCAAGTTTTATGCCTAAATTATATGAAGTTTCAAAAAACCATAAATATCTGTCTGTGGGTATCTACAGAGAATTATATAACACGCTTTTATAACGCAGTCACTGAGGCAGTGGAACTCATCCCATATGAGAAAAGATCTTACAAGGAAAGCTTTCTACAGAGTAATTCTTCCCCTGCTCTCTTTTCTGAAATATTTATAGATACCTCCAGTCTTCAGGAAATGAAGGAAAAAAAAAAAAATTTTTTTCCAAAACTAGTATTGTTATTTACAACATGGCTTGATCTTAATTTTCAGTTTCCCCTGAGAAACAGATCCAGTGTTTCATTGTACAGTAACTCATTTGTTGTTTACGAATGAATATAGCTTTACAATAGTAAAGCAGATTATAGTTTTATCTTTACTTCCACATTTGTTAAATCCCTTTATAGTTACAGTGGAGTAATTCACTGGTTTTCACTTCTGGAAATTTCACTTCTAGTTTTTAGATCACAAATTATGGTTTCAGTCTCAGCTGATTCATGTTGATATTCACAGTTGTATTTGTGATAACAGAACTCAGTGAAATTCCATTTTCTGTGGCTGGAAATAAGTAGAAGCATGAGCTTTTGGGACCAGCCTACCTAGTAGAGCCAGCATGGTATTGAACTGTCACATGTTGCTTAGTGGAAGCTGGAGAGGGAACCATCACATTCAGTTCTCAACTCCTTAAATCAGGGGCTGCTCCACTGAAATCTCTGGTGGCTGAGCAGTAACCACCTCCAGTCCAGAGGAGCACAGAGGAGGAATTGGCATGGGTAAGGGCACTGAAGAGAAGCTTTTGTCCAGAGTGCGTGTGGAACAGGGAAGCAATAGAAAAGGTGACTCCTTGAGGATGTACTGAGCAGATGGAGTTTTACTGTAGTTGACACGGTCACAAAGATGCTACTCAAGAGCAGCTAAGTATCTGTGCACGCTGTCAGGACTGCAAAGCTTAGCACTATTAAAGGGATAACCTACAAACCAGATGCAAGTGGTTACAGAAGTCTATTGCAGTTATTGTGCAGTATACAGCTTTGTAACAACATCAAGATTTAGAAAATTTAAGGAATGTGGGATTATTTTCCTTGGTTTTGCCTAGGCTTTTCTTCTGCATTCTAAACCCCTCACCCTTGCAAGATAAATTTTTTTTTTTTTTTTTGGTCAAAAGCAAGTAAGTGTTCTTTTTCACCAGACCAAATCCAATAGACACCTCTGCTTCTGCTCAGTGGCAGGTGATTAAAACATCTATAAACTCCTCAGTGGAACTGGCAATAGGAGCAACTTGGGAAGACACAGTTGTCAGAGCCAGCGTGCAATATCTCCACACGGCAGCACTCAAGTGCAACATGGCTGTGCCTGAGTTAGATCAACATCGGTACAAGCAGTTAATGGCGCAACATTAGTTGTTATTTCTCAAGTCACAATACCTGGGGCTCAAAGGGAATAGCAGCATCTTAAAATTGACAGAGGCAATTTAAGATCAAAAATGAGCTGGCTGCCATAGATGGCAAGTAAGAAGTCTTTCAAAAAGTAATGCTAAATGGAAAATTCAAAAGCAATTTTTTTTTTTTTTTTTTGTGGCAAAACAAGAAGGTATTTAACCACAATGCCTATATTTCAGTTAGTCCAAGGCATTTTTTTTTTCATTGCAAAAACACGCAGGCTAAACCTAATAAAACAAAAGAGAACTTCAAGCTGCTGTGGTCTTTGGCTAGTAAGTATCTAGGAGCAAGTGGGTAGTGCAAATGAAAGTGCAAGCAGCAAGTGAGAGCCTAAAAAGTTCACAAATCTTGTTTGAGTGAGCTGAAGCAGCTTGCAAGATGAGTCAGCAGGCAGCAGAGGCAATTAGAGTAGCAGAGCAAGGGGAAATGAAAAGGAACGGAGAATGAAAAAAACAACATTCCCGTTGGAAAATGATTTCGGCAAATAACAGAAACAAAGCTACCAGAGGTCAGCCTGTCTGCACTAAACCACTAGACGGTTACTAGGGAAAAGTTGTTAGGATACTGTGTATCCTTTCTTCACATTCCCTCTGCAAGAACTGCTGGAACCAAGATCCTAGGATCAGGCCCCCAGCGTCTTATGTCTTCTAAATAATATTAGTCATCCTAATGAGATCTGCTGTTTTGCAAGACATCTACTGCAGAAGTAGCTTGGCCACACACGAAGGAGGACACAGCTTCACCTGTTATTCATTTATACAGAAAGAAGCTGTTAACGCCTTGACTGCATTAACACAGCAATGCTCCTGCAGGCCAACGTAGCCAGTGACTCCGAGTAACCACACTGGGACTGGAAGAGGGCCGAACTTCCAGACAATGGAAGTTCAGCCATTAAAAAACACAAAAAAACCCACAAAAAAACCCCCAAAAAACCAAACCAAACAACAAACCCAACAAACTTCTCTAGGAAGCATGATTTGGAGGACAATTCTTTTTTCAAAACTTGGGCCCAGTATGCTTAATTACTGCCACATACAGGAAGCTCGTTGTTACACTGCTAGGCAGAGGTGACACTGTAGAAAGTACTGCACAAGTACCACAGATGGTTCCTGCAGTATGGAGTACACAAAGACCACGGTGGGGGGAAATAAACACACACCTGTGCTGGCTGTGTTTTCTAAACAACTGTTTTGGACACAAACTGAGTTTCTAAGAGCACTCTTTCTCTCAAAATTGGAGACCATGTAACATCATGGCAAGCTTGGTGTGACTGAGGAGAGCGAGAGCTCCCAGCTGCAGAGACATTTCAATGTTCATTTCTGGCTATGAAGCTTAAGCATTTGGCTTGTCCAAAAAATCCCTTTTTTTCCAGATGGGAAAGACAGACTGATTTCAAGCCAAATTCTAGTAATTTTCTTCATTTTACAGATTTGTCAGCTTGAGCAGCTTGAATACACTCACTTCAGCTAAACAAACTGATCTATTCTCAGTGAAAGAGAAGCCCAGCTAAACATCCATAAGCCCTTCTTCAGCTCCTTCAGATTTCATTTGTCTAACATACCAATTCTGAGAGAATAATTACATTGTTTTTCTGTTCTTAGGTCTAGTTTTGATAACAACCAAATTCAGCTTCTCTCTCTTCCTGACAGCGTTCTCCTTTTTCTGAGATCTTAATTATGTCTTCCTACATCAGCATTCCTCTGCTTACCAGCGTGTTCTGCCTTTCAGTTAGATACACTTCCAGCTGAGATGAATGAGAGAAAGGAGGAACTGGATGCATGGATGGCAGGCTGCTGCAACTTAATCATTTTTATATTAATGTAATCACACCTGCTACATGAAGCTTGTAATGAACATGAGTGGATAAGAGTTGCAGGATACGGCCCACATACTTGTCTCAGTGTCTGCAGCTTGCTAGGAATTGCATTTCCACATAGTGGAGATGCCTGCAATTGTTCTAATGATGCCCTCAATGGCTGCATATAGCAGTACTCACTCTGGGATGGATTCTCTGCATTTTTTCCTTTAATGAAAGCTGCCTGTGATTCAGTCATGACGATTTGATTCATACATTTTCATTCCCTCCCACCCAAGCCACACTTTTGTCACAGTGGTTGTTTCATAACTGCTATGGCCAAGGGCAAAACGACAGCAGTAGGCTTGGTTTCCAGCATCACCTCTCCCAACACCACCAGCTTACCCCGTAGGGCAACAGTCTCCACAGCTTCACAGTCAGCTTTCTCACCATCTTACCTGTCAGCTTCTGGAAACCACTGCGTGGTGGAGTGATAACAGTGCTCTACTGTAATAAAATGTGCTGTTTTCACAACGATTACTACACTTCAACTGAAGCCCTTGTGGCAATACCATGGGGGACGTTCTTTACTCACATGCCACCTTGGTGGAGGTTTCTCTCTTGGAAGTCACCTCTGAAGCTCCTTCTTCCTCTAAACTGCAAGAGGAGCCAGGCATCCATCGCAACTGATTCAGAAATTACTTTAAATCAGACTATTTCTACAGTTTGTTTGTCTTCAAGAAAATTAGCTCTCAGTCTTGCTCTATTTCTTACAGTTTTATGGTTTTGACCATTAAACAAGCTGAAGGCATCTCTGTGACAAGAAACCACCATTTTTACGATGGGGAAACACGTGAGCCAGAGCCTGCATTTCTTGCATGCCAGTGGAAATTCTGAGCAAAGCACCTAGGTGACCCTCATCTCTTGCAGCATTATCCACTAAAGGTTTATGTAGCAGCAAGCATTACATTTATATAAAAATTAAGTTACAAGGATCATTTTCTTTTCAGTTATCTAGAAAATTCAGGATAATAACATAAATAAACCAGTCAAGGAATCTCTCTTTAAAAAAGATTGTGTACAAATTTAAACTAGCAACTCATTTTGGCAATTTGCTACTCGTACTTCATCTTTTAGTCACTTTACCAGACAGAAAGAGAGCTTCATTTTTGTAGACAATATCCATTTTTATAAGAGTTCATTATTTCATTCACACCTTCGCTTCTATGGCTTCTTGGCTTAGATATCTTATATCCATGTTTTGTAGCAATTCCCTTTACTTAATAATTTCTGTAAAAAAGCAACAGAAAAAGTTGTATGAAGTCTGCCTCAACTGAGTAGTGCAAGAGAAGCCAGTTACTCCTAAAACTAGTTTTCTGAACTCCTCAGAGTTTCAGCTTCAGAGCTGGGGGAGACTATAATGCTGTTCACTGACACTACTTACAACCCAATTCACTTGGGCTCTTCTGGGCCTCTGAATGAACTTGCTTTTCCACATCAAACTGTTCTTAGCACAGAAGAGCACGATCAACCAACATTTTCACCTTTAATTCTGGGGTACTTGCTTCTATCGTACTCTGAAAACCAGACCATTTCTTTCACCAGTATATGGAACTCCTATTTGATTTCATCAGAAGTTCCACCTACAGAAAAACATTTGCAATATTATAAGACTTTGCATGAGTATTTTCATGGCCCTATATTTGAGTTGTGCTATTCTTACTTGCCAAATAGCATGGGTGATCTTGCAAGCTACAATTACCTGGCAACACACACACACGATACAAACCTTTTCCAGAACCCACATATTCCCAAAGTTCAAGGAAATCTTAATTAAAAATTGTGATTTCAGCTACCATTTCCCTCACATTGACAGTACTATGCTTCTAGATTATGCAGATGGCAACAGAATAGGAGACTGACTACATGGAGATGGCGGTGTGTAAGCCCTTCACATGAACATCTCTTTGGAAGGCAAGGGACTAGGTCTTAATACTAGCTAGTCCTCCCTTACTGACACGAAAACGCCACTGCAAGTTCAAAGAAGGGTAAACAAGACACAGTATTTACAGACACGTGGAGCTTCTTGGAGAATCCAGCTGTAAGAGTAAAGCAAAGTGCACAACTGCAAAACCCATTAGCATCACTGGGGCTTTACAACCTGAGAATGTTAAATAACAGCACTAGCTGCAGGCACCTTGATGAAAAGCAGCAGCAAGGAGTGGTAAGAAGCAAGCAGATTAATTTAATTTTGTTTCAAGTGCTACTTGTTTTAAATCTCAAAGGCGGCCTCTGTTTCCTCTCTGCACTCTTTATGTAGTGGCAGCTCCTTAAACCACATAAAACAAGTGGGCCAAGTTCTCTCTGAGAACATTTCACGGAGTTTAGACTTGTCTGAAGGAGGAACATGAGCCTGAATTGAACTCACAGGCTATATAAAACAGGAGTTCTATCCCAGTCTTGAGCCACTACATCACTCAACCAAAAAACCTCTGTCTTGACCTGTTATATTTGATTTACCTGGAAAAGAAGTAAAATAAAATTTAGCCTGAAGCTCTGACAACCCCTTGCCTAAACGTAAAGTGTCCTTTTATTCCACTGTCTAGGAGATTTTGTCAAACTCTTTCACAAAGGTCACAAGAACAATAACCTTATGCCCTACAGCCAGAAAGCATCTAGAAGCATCTCCTGACTTGATATTTCAAGGACAACTGCAAGTAAGAGGTGTTGGTCCAGAAAAATATGACACAGATTACTTCAGCAGAAACCCAAACATCTTATGTATATGGCTACAGCAAAGTAAAGCAACACCAGTGCCTCAGCACCCAGTATATCAGCTTCACGTTGCCACGTGATTCAAAGGGAAAACAGAGCTCAGTAATGCTCTGAGCAAACACAGGCATGACAGTTATTATTGTAACAGACAAAGAAAGGACAAAACCAGGGCAGAGAGGACACGCAGCACATCTGTGACTGAGAAGATACAAAATAATAGAAGCTTCCTGTGAGAATGACAACAGAGATAGGTGAACTGCTGTGGTGTCACCAGGGAGGGCTACTGGAACGGCTGCAATAGAAACACAGAAAAGCAGGAACTGCAAAGTTTGAGAAGTATCATCTTGGAGAACATACAAAAGGTTCAAGGTGAGGCTATAGTGGAAAGTTTACTGCCCATGCACTAAAGACCTTTAGAGAAGATTAGTAATCCTGGGCAAAGCTTGGTTCTGCCAGACAAAACTGAGCTAGTCTGAAATAGGAATAGGAAAATGATTTCCTCTGGTAACTCTTCATCACAGACCTCACCAGTTTCTGCACCAAATTTATTTCTTATACCTTGCCTTCTTTGTCGTAAAAGGTGACAAACTTCTACATGTACTTTTAAATTAAACAAAAACTGTACCAAAGCAAACAGAAAACCCTCTCCTAAACATGCTTATCCCAGTTCTGAGAAAACAACCAACCCATGACCAGTCAGGTTACGTGCTGCCACTGCTGGGAAACATTCAAGATAACATGCTGCAGTCACCATGTCATGTAGAGAGCAGAACTAGATTTAAGCACAGTGATGCAGGTGCTGGTAATAATCTAGCTGTGCTAGTATGAACTGCAGCGTAACTAGTGTGCCCTGCTGAAGAACAGTGACTGTGGCGTAAGAATTTACATGGCACAAGAACTTACACAGAACAGAGACACTGTGTCTCAGTATTTATGTAACAGCATAATACAGACTGCCCAGTTTTTTTAAACATCTTTGAGTTGTTCCATAGGAGGAACGGCAAACATACATACAAACACCTCAGTTTAAATAACAGTGCTCCTAAAACTCTCTGTTGGACTTTACCTTTTCTATTTTCCAGCCTGCACTGCAGAGAAGCAGAACTTCCAGATCAGCATCTGAGAAGTTCCCCTCTTCAGCAGTCTTGTGATTTGAGATACACACAGAACACAGCACTTTTGAAGTGAGTCTTTAATATTTTAAGAGAGAATTCTTTATTCACAGAATGTGCAATACTTCTTCCGAACTATATGCAAAAATAAACCTTGAAATTCTAATGAAGATACAGAAAAAAAAAAAAAAAAAAAAAAAAAAAAAAAGGCAGCACAGCAGTGTTCCAAGAGAATACATAATTCACAAGTTTAAAATTCGAGCACTCCCTTCCTATGCCTGGAGCTCTCTTAAAATATTAACAATCAAATCTCTTCGGTAAGTGTATGGGGTATACTTTATTCTGAACCAGTGCCTTGGGAAAAGATTACCACACGGGGCATACATTTTCATCCCTTGTTTGCCCATCAGACTACGAAGAATCCTGTTGCGGGACAAGATTTTATCATAAAATTCAACCCCACCTCTGGCATAGTCTTTGGAAACAGTAGCTGCCTTTCTGTCAGCCTTGCAGTCTAGGTGATAGGTCATAGCGTCGTAAGAAATGTAATAGCACATCAGTCCACCAGCGGCAGTTACGAGGTTACAGATGCTGCGAAGTATCATAGGGCCAGAAGATAAACCCAGAATTAGCTTTGCACCTCTCCCACAGAGAAACGTACCAGCTAAGCAAGTTGGAGCCACGACTGCACTGGCTAAAGGGCTGCTGTTCTGCAAATACACAACTTCTCTGGCAATGGCGAACTTCTGAGCTTCAAGTGAAAATGTCAGAGCTTCCTTCAAAGCAACACCTTCGTTGCTCTCCCAGTCTACTTCCTTGCCATTGATCACAACAACATGGTTGACTATTCCTTGTCTATCCTCAGCTGTGCTATCAAAGTTAGGTGGGATGCCCACCAAAGAGCCTGCAGGCAGCCAGGGGATTCCAGCACTCACAGGGTGGAAGCCAGAAGCTGCAAAGGCTCGGTAGGAGTCAGCGGACTTCACATTAGTATCTTGAAGAACATCCCGAAACACACCACAGAGCCTCTGTGAAAGCTCAGCTGGCTGCCCCTCTGACCAGCACTCGTGCAACAGTTTGAATGTCTGCTCAGGAAACACATGATAGGAAAGGTTAGTGCCAAACAGTCCCACGCAAGAAACGGCCAACAAAGTGATCTTGTGCTTCTTTAACCACACAGATGCCTTCCGCAGGAACCGCACTGCCATAGTCAAATCCTAACCTGTTTGTAACACAAAATCGGGAATTAACGTGTGCATGAATGGGTCTCTCATCTCCGTAGCATTTTAAAAAACAAAGCAAAAAACAGGAGAAGCAGAGCACACTAACCAAAGAAACATTCTCTCTTTTACATTAACAAAACACACAACACCTTACAGAGAAAGTAATACTCATTAATTTGGGGCCTTGGAACACAGTATGATTTATTCAGAGAATTAACTTCTCCCTCTCCTCCAGTAAATCAATTTACCACAATAAAGGCAATAATAAAGCCACTATACTTCCTCCTTCCCCCAGCAATCAATACACATTCTGTATTTACCCAACATACCTGTCTAGTCTTTGCCAGCACAATCCTACTGTTGCACTCCACTACAGACACAAACTACAGATATTAAGGACAGAAAGAGACAATAATTAGATTAATTTATGCTAACCTCTTCTACAGCTTCAGAAATTGTAATCAGTGACTTCAATACTAAATTTGGTAACTTGAGCTTAATTACAACTTCCAAAACAGGATCACATTTTGATCTGAAAATTTCAGGAGACAGTTTTCATTTAGAGTTTGTTCTAATGGACAGTCAACCTCACTATTAAAAATAAAGAACAGTATGTGGGGTGAGTTTTTTCATAGTTTAACTTCCAGGCTGGTTCTAGCTTACTCAGCAAAAAGCTATTTTCAGAAAGCAGCATGCTTTCAGTGGCTATTTGAAAAAAAAAAAAATTGTCTCTGAAATAGTTTCTCTGAGAAATAATACATACAATGCAAAGGAGAAACTGGAACAGAAATTGTTTCAGGGCAGATAACTATATTGTGACTCTTTAAATAAGCAGATAAACTTAAAAACTTTCAAACCTGCCAACTCCTTCAGTTCAAGAGTCCTGCTTTCCTTGGGGAGTATCAGTTCCTTTTATGGTCCAAGCCATATGATGTGCTCTGCCCAGGAAAGATCTTAAAAAAAAAAAAAATCCCATTGCCTACAGACTTGTCCCCTAAAATGATGCTACTGTAAAGATAAAAAAGTGGATCAGGCACCTAAATCCAACAGACATCAGTGAAAACTGGATGCCTCTGTTTCCATTTGCATCTTGCAATGTCTCTTCTCTCAGGGCTTTAACACATGAGCTTCAGAGAATCCTGCTGCAGCTGTTGAAGACATGAGTATTTCCAGCTGTCCTTACAGGAAGCCGAGGTGGCAGAAGGAAACTGCAACAACCAAGGTCTTAGTGTAGAGTACCATCAAAGGTGGGTTTCAGCTATGCTGCGGGGCTTTCTACTGCAGCAGCTGAAACACAGACATTTGCTCTGTTCTTCCACTCACGCTGAACAAGAACCTCCCGCAGAGGGGCAGAGTGGACAACTGGGGGCTGTAATATCATAAAACAGCGCTGCATGACATGCCAGGATACACGAGTCATGATCAACAGCAAATGAGTATTAACCACAGGGAAACAAAAAGGGATTAAATTAAAGGCAGTGTTTTAATGATATGTTATTACTACTCCTTCCTATGAAGCTTTTTCAGACTGTAAATTCACCAGGAGAAGAATAATCTTGTTTAATGTTTATACTGCACTGAACACATACCGAGTGCTTAATAAAAACAATGATGCATGCAAGTATACAATAATTCAATATGTATTTCTTAGTGTAATAAGTGGTGGTATTCTTACATTCTGCTGAAGACTGGAGGTGGCGATTTCTTTGACAAAATTATTTAAGAAGAATACACTAAGGAGCCAAGAGCTTGGATGAAACCCAATTTTGGGAGAAAACCTCCTTGATAATAAAACTAAAAAACAGAAAATGGTAATAGTAAACCCAAATTATCTCTTTGGAGTGAACCCCTTGGCAAATCTGGTAGTCTAGATCTGATTGAAAAAGGTCAGGACACTTAGGGGGGGTGGGGGAAGAAGCAGAACTTCTAAGGGAATGTCTGTATGAAGACTATCACTTCATCCACACGTGAAGCTGAGCCAAGAACTTTCCAAGTTTCTCCCAGTCACGTGAGAGCGCGCCTTCTCTTTCGGGCTGGCTAACAGATCTTTTTAAGATTAGGCACATAGCAAGGAGAAAATTTAGCCCCTCAGCTTATGTCCAAACCAGTGTAGGGAAGGACAGACCCTGCTGAAAACCAGTGTACTCTCCTTTCTTGCATGACCGAACAGTGCTTGCCAAACACATGGGACATTGAATACTCCTCCCGGTCAGTGACCTGGGATGCCGGGAAGCACACCCGGGCAGGCGGGCAGCCAGCAGCCCACAGGTAAACTGCAGGAAAGCAGGGCAGAAAGCACTGTGCTTAACTATACAGTTCTCCTTAACAGCCATAAGGGCAGGATACACCTCAATGCAGAAACACTAACTTCTTTCCTGCTTCAATCATGAAAATTGAAACAGTTGCTAAGTATTTTTTTTTAAATTAAATTATGCTTTGTACAGGCATGGTTTCAAACCTTTGTGGCCAGACCCCACACAGCCCAGGCTATGTTCTTGATTGGATTACGCCAACAGTCCTGCCACACACCTAACACAAGAATAAAAAAATACCACCAGAATGTTCATTTTGCCAGGAGAGTCAATGCTCACGAAAATAAAAGGAAAATTGCCCCGATACCTTTTAGCACTCATGCTTTCCGATCTTCCCTGAGGGTCAGCGCAGACTCTCAGCTCCTGCAGAAAATCCCACTGCAGCCCTAACTGCATACGGCATCTTTATTTTTATTCATAAAACTCTGTGCAATTTATGTATAAGGCAGGCAACCAGAAGCTACAAGGCAGTTTACACGGACCATATCCTGCAAGCTTAACTATTTAGTTAGTTCCCATAAAGCCATAACGTTTATAAGGTGGTCTCCCCCAAATGCTGAAATACTATTTATCTGTGCGGTGTTATGGGCAACTCTTTGTCACTTACGTCCAAGAATTTTAATAGCTAAAGTTCAAAATAGGGAATATCTGGGTAGGTTTTGTCCTAACACTTGAATAAATGTATTTTTTTTCTAATGGCACGTAGCCCAGGGGAAAGCCCAACTTAAAACAGGATCAGGAAACGGGGCAAGGGCTGGACCCGCCTCCAGGGCTCAGGGTTTCGAGGCTCACTTGCCGAAAAACAAAAATATTTAAAGAGGGAGGGGCGGCTAAAAGCGGCTTTACGCGAGGGGCGGGCGAGGCCCCGGAGCCAGGCCCGGGGGCAGCGCTGCCGCCGTCCCTTTCCCTCCCCGGCCCCGCCATGCCCGGAGCGCTGAGGGCCGGCCCCAGCGGCTCCCCCGCCTCAGGCCGGCCCGGCCTCGCCTCCCCCCGCCCCGCGCCCGCACCTACCCAGGCTCCCCGCGCCGCGGCCCAGGCGGGGCGGCCGCCTGCCCGCTGCCGTACGGCGGGCGGAAGGGGCAGAGGAAGGGGCGGGCGGCGGCGCCATGGCGGGAGCGGGGGGCGGGTTCCGTGCAGGCGGGCTGTTGCCGTCCCGGAGTTTAAGCCCCGTGGGTCTCCGACAGAAACCCCTGCGGCGTGCGGCCTGGACGCGCAGAGCAAGGCCGCTGCACAGCGAGAGCCTGCCCGAACGGCAGCTGCGGCCTGGGGAAGGGACCGGGGTCATAAATTCATTCTGTGTCCTTTTGTTTCCTGCTGTCCTCCCTCTGTTTTTCCTGCAAAATACGTTACTTATGTGTTATTAATACAGCCCTCCCACTGCAGTGCAGGAACGCTTATTGGGAAGGCAGTAAGTGGCATAACTAGCGTCCATCACGTCCAGTTTGTTTTCTCTGTCATCCCTAGTAGGAAAATAAGACAAGCAAGGATTTTTATGCACTTAAAAGTTACAATTTACTCACTGCAGGAGATAGCTGGTGTAGTTTCTCAATAATGCTACACAGATCTGTTCCACAAGCTGGGCTCTCCAAGAAAGCTCTGGAAAGCGCTGGCCTCTGAGGGGACAGCTCTTAAGTCCAGCCTTGCCCCTGAGTTGTGTGGTCCTTGCAAAACAAGGACAGAGAATAACTTCTAGCCAGTTGAGGATTTTATTTGGGTAGTGGGTAGTAGAAAATTGGTTTACCTCGTCTGTAGGAGAGGTGTGCATTGGTGCTCAATGGTTGTTTTGAAATGTCCCTTCACACCAGGCAGTCATGAGGTAATCATGTTTCAAAATCCAAATGGAAATAATGTTTTGTACTGGATTGAAAGACACCAGAAGAAGAGTAAAAGCAAGCCATGGTTATTACCTACTTAGATTAATTTAGAAAGATCTTTCTTTAGCAGCCCCCAATTGGGACATCTCATACTTGTAAAGGTTCAGTTCCCAGACTTTTGGTCCGAGATGTACTTTTAATTAAGATTGTAAACTGAATACTTAGGAGGTTTCATTCAAATTCAGGTCTTTCTCCAGGACTTGTCTGAAAGTATCCTAATAAAGCTATTTATCCTATCTTTTTCCTACTAGATGATCTGCACTTTAGAAATGTTAGTGCCAAACAGGCCTGGCTAGGCATAGCCAGCATCCTTCCCTATTGTGAACCGAGGCTGTTAATGACAGCCTTGGTTTTCACTTCCAATAAACAGGTTGCTAATTGTTAAGAAAACACACTCCTTCATGAGAGGGCACAGTTCTACCCTTAGGTTAATGCAGTATGGCAAGGCAGATGAATGGTTTGCTGCCACCCAGGGACAAGTGACAAGTCGGACAAAAGATCCCACCTTCCCCACCTCTCTGTCTCTCTCTGAACCACTTACTTTTTGCCAGATCTGGCATCCATCAGACTCTCTTGTGCACTACCAGCAGAAAACATAGTAAT
>JAAGAY010006660.1:0-10225 GCA_011801015.1 Ardeotis arabs | reverse complement strand
CTTATTAAATTTCAATGTCACTTAAGTAGTTTAAAAGTAGTTTATTTCAGTCAAGTTGTGCTCTCATGTAAACATGTTGTTTTAAGAATTGTAGTTTAATCATAGAGTTGTTAAAAAGTAAATCCAGAATTACTATTTTTACAGTCAGTTTTTTTCTCATTGGCAAATGTAGATGGTTGTAGCAGTTACGCAGTTTTTTCCGAGTGAATTTGAAAACTCGTTTCTAGAATATGCCTGTTTTTCCTTTTGATGGGCTGCATATAAGCAATAGCATTTCCTAAATTCATATTTCTAATCCAGTAATTTCTATTTAATATTTTCTGTTAGATTTCAGAATAAAACCCACATTTTAGGGACCTGGCAAGGGTATTATTGTGCCTTTACTGCTATTTGATTTTGCTGCCAAAATCTGGTTTTAACTACCAAAGGTACTTTTATTGCTTGCTTTTATATTGATTTAATAGATATAGATGATTCTGTGAATATAGATGATTCTGTGAATATAGATGATTCTGTGAATATAGATGATTCTGTGAATATAGGCATCTTATGAGGTACGTGGGTACAATAGTGACTACAGCTCTACCAAATTCATGAGAATTGAGCAGCAATGACTTTTTTTAATTCCCAAGAAGCTAATTAATGATTTTTTTTTTTTTTTTTGTAGAACTAATTGGGAACCATTTAGGAAATGACTGAGACTTTTTAAAAAATATTTTTAGCAAAGGATCAATTCACTCTTCACATGAAAAATTTTCAGCCTAGTTATTTAAAGCACTCTTATGTATTTACCGGTTCTTGGACTACTAAGAGTAGTCTGAAGTATTATTGTAGAACTACGGTTATATAATAATTGTCTGATATTTCATGAAATGTTTCATTTGAATCTTTTCCAATACAGGGAACTTTATTTGCTCTAATTAGCTGAAGCACAAACAAATAACTATTCACAGTCGTTTTCACAAGTCATTCATGTTGTGAATAGGAATTTCCAAAGAACGTAGTAGTAAATGGAACTACAGATCACAAAGAAACTTTTTGATTCTTGGGTCTCTCAAATGTTTTTTGAAGACTGTTTCCTTTTATGTCATTGATAGTTTCTGTCTTTTTGCTTCTGAATCTCTTTATGTTCCTTCACTGATGCAACAGTTGGAGGTATTCTTGGAACTCACTAGCTGTACGTATCAGGCACTTTGTTCAGCTTTTTGCAGAAAATCTGAATCTGGCTAAGCTAGTAGATTCATAGTTCTGAGATGTTTCCTATTTGGAAAGAATTTACAAAATAATTTTAGATCATAACCTGAGTGCCTTATCTCTGTCTGTAGCTGTCAGAAAACTACAGCTCTGAATTACTCTGGAGGAATCTGTCTTTTTCCCCGTTGACTTGTATAGGAAGCTTAAAGCTAAATGTTTATTGTTCGCCCAAATACTCCCTCTAAGGTCTGCTTTCTGTTCTAGCCTGTTCTTTTATGTGGGAATGCATTGAGCAAAAATATCTCAGCGTGGTGCACTGGGTTAAGTAATTATGTTGATAGCTTGGACTAAATTTGTCTGCTGACAGATTTTACGTAGTTGCTCTCCTTCAGAAGGTGCTGCTGCTGACCAGGTATGCACTGAAAATTGAAGCCTGTTCATTAATGAAGTGATAATGACTGACATGTAGAGCTTTTCTAATGGTAATATATTTGTCTGAGAAAAGTTTGTAGGTTCAAACCTTAATAGGCCGATCAAAAACTGGTGATGTCTAAACATTTGGGAGTACAAGGCACTGGTACCATTATTATTTCTGTTAGCTGTGCATCGGAGGATTTTTTTTTTTAAAGAGCTTACCTATTTGACAGCTTGTCAGACTTCACATCTACCTGATATAACTTGGGAATTAATTAATCTGTTGACAGTGACCTTTTGGACAGCAAGACTTGTACCAATGGAATAAATATTTTATTACTGTCAGGAAACATAGACCGATAAGTCAATATAAAAATTCCTGTTGTCTATTTTGTTCATACAGATAGATCATGGTGTTCATAAAAATAAAGTTTTCTTTTAGTAATTTCTGGCTTTAAAAATCCTGAAGTACTGACTAGAATTGATTGGATGGATATAATTTCAACCGAGGTTTTTATAAAAAGCTTTGATCAGCCATTATAATATATTAAACCATAACGTATAGCAAATTTGTGAGATAAAATACCCATACAAATTAGGTAACAACTAGGGTTATAACTGGTATATAACTGTACCATTTCAGAGCTTGCAGAGGAGTAAATGGAGATGATCCAAGGCTTTGACATTTTTACTGTTCAGTTAACTTCATTAAAATTGAAAAACAAGATGGTGACACATAACTTTGGTGATATATTTATTTGGTATATTTGAGACTAACGAGAACTTGACTGAGCTAGTGCAGTGGGGGCAGAAAGTGTATTCCACAAAGATATATGTAGGGAGTATCCTACATTGCACACTTATGCTTATGGATTTGGAATTAATCTCTTGGGGCATGGGCAACATGCAGGATACAAAGAAAAAGTTCCAGTTGTCTTGAGAGGGGAGTTTAATGGGGAATTCCAAGATATTGGGACAATTTTATGGCAGTGGAAAATAACATAGAGAAAAATATTGATATAATATTAATTACTTCCTTTCCTAACACAGCATGAGAAGGGCAGTGAACAATTTAGAAGCGTGATAGTTTGTGTATCCTAAGCAATATGAGTCTAATACGAGAATAATTATTTACTGGGAAAGAAGGATAAAGCAACAAACTCCCATTTTATCTTTTCTGCAATAAAAGTATAAAGAGCCAGATTTAGTAAAATTGAAATAACTTCATTGTATTTAACAAATATTTCACTAAATTTGGAAATGATTTAAGGAAATAACTGTATAGAAAAAAGGGTAAAGTTAGCTGCTGAGGCCAAGGTAAATTTGCAGGTCATTAGTATTTCTTACTCTGCAAGATTGAATGCCAGATAAGTGACTGGGTTTTTTTTGTTGTTGTTGTTTTGGTTTTTTCCTCTCCTACCTTCATAATGTAACTCAGAATTAAACAGGTACAGCTTATGGTTTTAACTTTTCCGGAATGGTTGGTACAAACAGATTATCCTTGGGAGTGGGATATTTAGGTGAATAGCTGTGTCACTTTCATCAAACACACATATTCCACAAAAATAAATTACTCATTTTCTTCATTGAATTGATAATCAATGGGTGATTGTTATTGTATTGTTGCATAATTGCAACAGATTTCTTCTTGATTTTAAAATAAATTATGAAAAATACCTGAGAGCAGGACGAGTAATGCCAAGTGCGTAACTCCATTTATTTTGTCACTAGGAGTGGTAACTATATTATTTTTATTATTTTTAAACTCGGAAATACTAAGCCAACAGTAACATGAATTGTGCTTTCTTTTTCTTTACAGATGTGCTCTCTGTGTCACTGTCCTGGAGCGACCATTGGCTGTGATGTGAAAACATGTCACAAGACATATCACTACTACTGTGCTTTGCATGATAAAGCTCAGATAAGAGAGAAACCCTCACAAGGCATTTACATGTAACTATTATTTATTTGCTATGTTTATTTTTGTATTTATATTTCACATTATTTTTTTAAAAATAAAAAGCAAAACCAAAGCAAAACAAAAAAAAAACTTTTGGAATCTGAACAAAACTGTTGCCAAAAATTTTAATGATGTGGCATTCAGAATAGTGATGTTCTAGAAAAGCGTATTTTCTCTGCAAGATTTGTATATCAGTGAGTCTTACAAGTGGGAGAAAAATGTACTGGCATTTAAATTTAAAAGATGAGTAAATAATCTGTGAATCGTGACTGACTTGACAGTTTTCAACTACTTTGTTTATAGGATTTTATGTCGAAAACACAAGAAAACTACGCATAACTCTGAAGGTAAAATTATTCAATATAAATTTTTCCCATTGTAGAAAGATACTTTGGTTAAATTTAATTTTTTTGAGAATATAAATGTTTTCAGTAAAAATTAGAACTACATTTTTTTTGAGAAACCGTGAGTTTGGAAGCCCATCTGATTTCTGTATTTCCTCTAAAAAAATTATTGGTTGAGGTGGAGAAAAACCCAAACCATAAGTTTTTAGGATATTGGAAAGACTTGATGTTTTGTTGAAACAAAGTTTAGTTAGAAGTAATGCATCCCCTTCTGGGAAGAAGCTGGCTTATATTTGTAATTAAATATTCACAATGTTAACATCTAAAATATTTTATCAGGTAACAGCTGATTTTTGCTATTGTTAATGTTCCTAAATATTCACTATTTTTTTAAACTATTAAGTAGGGTTTAACTCTTCAAATAAGAAGCACCCAATAGTACATGAAAAGGTTTGTGATCAGATCACTTATACGTATGTTTCTGAGTAATTCTGATAATGAAAAAAAGCTGTATGGATAAATTCATAAAAGCTGTGCATCTTTGCAGAGGAGAGTAGTGAAATGTGCAAGGGGTGATATGCCACAAACTTAGATAAATTGTGTGGTCTGCTAAAATTCCAAACTAGTTGTGCTATTGTGTATCTATGCAGGTATTTTTCCTTTTTTTCTACTGTATCTGATTTTGGGTAAGCGAACACTTGCTAGTTTACTTTTTGCATTACGTTCAGCTGAAATGTCATCAGGTTTAACTGATAAGGAGTATGTGACTCTTTGTTTAGTGAAGATCGAATTTCGTAAATTACTTCAGTCTCTTTCTGTCAAATGTATTTTTAGGGCAATATACTACTTTTAATGCTACAGGTAGTAGATATATTATGGTAAGGTTTGAATGTTACTTCAATGTTCAGAAAGATATGGAAGGCAGTAGAAAATCCCATATGAAAAATTATTTTTTTAAAGTCTATATTTAAATAATTATTGTTGTGTGCTTTGTATAAAACACTATCTAATTTTGCTATTACTAGGTTGAAACAAGAAAAAGAGTATACATGTTATATTAAAAGAGACAGGGAAGCATTATCTTGTAGTCTGGAACTTTTTCTTTGGTTTGAGGTTTGTTTTGCTCGTAAGGCAAAAATGGAAGATGAAGGACATTTGAGTCCAGGGAAAGATGAATCTCTATCTTTTATAGTTATTCACAAATGGCTCGGTGTTTGACATCTGTTGAAAGATGCCTCCGATACTGCATGGAGACGCATGCCAGGAGATTATTTTTTTCTGCTTGGAATTCCTTTCAGGATCTGAACTTGTACTTTTCTTTAAGAGTTTTCAGAAATCATTCTATAATGTCATTCTCTAACAGCAAAGGCTTTTAAATTTTCTGTGGATATACGTGTCTGAGAAGACATGGGAAAAATTACTATAGAGGCATAGTGGCTTTTTTCTTAGATACTGATGATGGCAGCTTATTAAAACATTAAACTAGACTCATCCAAAGAGATTAAGGGTAGGAGAAGGAGTAAACAACATCATTCAGAAAAACTTGAGGCCAGGGAACCCAGTAGTATCTCATTTAGCATTTAACTTTGCACTCATTTTTTTTTTTTTAAATATTTAGTTCTGTTATGCTTTACGCTTCTAGAAATATGCGTAGCTATACTTTACCTTTTTGTTTGCTGTTTCTGTTTAATATTTGACTGAAATTTTACCCAATGCTATATCTCAAAGAATATGTTCTCTTTTTAGTCCATACAATTTAGGGAACTGTACCCATAGAATATTATTGCTTACAGTTACAGATTTGATAATGCCAGAAGCTGGGGCTCTTTTGGGATAGACATTTAAAAAGAAAGTAAAAATACATACTGCATCTGTCTTACAGAAATTACTTATAGCATTGTATGCCAATAATATTTTGTTACATTTAAAACTAATTACCTTTAGAAGACAGAAATATACAGAGTGTTTTAAGGGTTTAAGAAGGGACTTGGCAGAGTTTGCGTATTAATATTTAAATGCTGAATTTTGCTCAGTGAAATGGTAACTGGAAGATGTTGGATGGTGAGATTAAGCATTGTATATGTTTTGTTGGTTTATTTCTTGCGGAAAATGTGAATATCAAAGAGGAATTTCAATGTGAAGGAATGGTGGTGTGTGAAACCAGAAAGGACTTGCAAAGAAGAGTGAACAGACTAGCTATGGATACTAGATGCTAACACAGCGACTTTTTTTTTCCCTCTTGTTTTTGTTTCATTTTCTTGAATCCTTGCTCTCAGCAGTGTTTTCGTAACAGAATAGTTACAGCTTATCTGTGGTTATGTCACTCAATGTAGGTGCACACAGGCACTGGAATTATCTGTCCTTTTTAATGGAGACATACTGCTCCTGCTCTGGGATGCTGGCTTTTTTCTTGGTCAGTGTAGAACATCTGGTTTTTTATCCTTTGTTCTCCATGTACAGATTTAATTGTTGCATTGTCCAAATATTTTTATTATGTCACTTCTGTTCATGGATATTGGAAGAGTTTTTAGGAGCGTTTGGTTTGGTGCAGTCCAGAACAGTTTATTTTCTGTAAGGCAATACTGCTGCATAATAGTGAGATCTTTCCTTCCCTTCCCTGGAAAATAAATGCTTTTGGGGATGTACTTCTAGTCTGAGATTTGGCTAATGTACCTTTTGTTAGAAGTTCTAGTTTGAAAAGAATATTTGTTAACCATTTAGTAACAGTTAAGGAAAATTTCTTGAGGCCGCATGGAAATGCGGTTGAAGGACCTATGTTGGAATTAAAGTTACCCAGTTAAAACCTAATAAAAAAGACCTCTTAGATGTTATTTATTGCTGTCATCAAGTTCAAGTGGAGCGAGAATTCATCAGACAAAGTATCTCCCTACTCATCAAGACAAAATTAATGAACGATGTGAGTTCATTGTCTTTTAATTGACAGGAGTTGCTGAACTACCTTCTGTTTTCTTTGAATATAAAAATATGAAACATGGCAGCAAAGCATTGTACTCTTCAGTTCATTATCTGTTTCAGCATGTTGTTGGGTTTGTCTAATTTATCTGTATGGCCAGCCTTCAGGTGACATAGAATAGGAGAATTGTATTTCTCCTATATTTCCCTTGTGTATGTATAATTCAGAGTGATTCTTCTGTGCTGTGTTCCCACTACCCAGAAAAAGAACAGTAAAAGTGAGGTACTTTCCCAGTTTGTACTAGGCTGTGGCTGTCAGGTCAACAGATTTGAAGACACCTGCTCAGAGAAGCAGACCACGTTACTGAAAGCTTCGTGTCTAGATTTTTTTCTTACTGGTTACAAAGCTAACAAAACAGTCTGACCTGAACTTCAGATAACAGTTTAATTCACAATTTAGGCAAGTCGTCTAGGTTTTCAGTATATTGTGCTTTCAAACTATCACAGCTAACTATTAGTTGAATTACTGTTCAGTTTGATACAATTGCGTTTATTCTTTTTGAAGAATAGAGTATTGTTAAACTAAGGTTTTGGAACTGTTGGAATTTATTCCAGTGTACTGAAAATAATAGTTGAAAAATTTAAAATCTGAAAAATAAAATTCTCTGCAGGTGGGGCTGCCCTGGCCCATGTGTTGAATTTTAACTAAGATAATATAACTTCATTCTTCTACCACATAGTAATAAAACAAAGAATAATGAAGACAGCCTATCTATTGTTAGAAAGACTATCTATTGTTAATGTTTAAAACAGATGCTTGGGAACGGCGGAGTCGGAAAATAAAGTGTCCATAATTCCTATTGTAGCTGTACTCAAAGCCTTGGGGAATTATGTTTCCACAATGGAAATAAGGACATTCCCTGTCTCAGCATCCTTTTCATGTTATTCTAAAGATCAAACATGAAATCTGTGCTTGTCATACTGTGCAATAAGTTGAGTCAGGATAATATTTCTCTGTGAGACCTATTTAGAGATGCTGCAATCTATGTCAAACAGTACTTTTTCAAAGCACTGTGTAAGCCAGAGGCTGTCAGGAAAAACATCTGAAACTTTTTGGCATTATAGTTAGGTAACATCCGTTCATCTTTGGATTCTTTAATCAGTGTTTGTTTATAGTTGCATTTTCTGTACTACTGTTCACAGCATAGGCTTGCCTAACACTATATGCTTTAAGGCAGGCAGGTATAAAAGTTTCTGAAACATTGCAATTCAGTGTTGTTTCAGTTCTGCTGGTGGGTGGTTACAAATCCTTCCTGGGCTCTGCTAACTCAGCCTTCATGTCTGTCTTACAGAGAATGTTGCTCTGAATGTGGCATCAAATGTGTCTGTGGTGATATAACAAAAACAGTTGGTCCAGGCAGTAAGTTAGCAATCTTCTATGCGGCACATTACAGACTAATAAGGTGTTTTGCTGAAGCATCACAAAGGTGTTTTCTTATGGAAAAACACACAGGAAAGAATGTAAGAGCAATGTGGTGAAGGGTTTGTCCTATCTGAGGAGCTATCCTGTGATGTTTACATTATAATTCTCCTTCCTATCTAGGCAAGACGTTATACAAATAAAAACTTGGTCAGCTCCCTCATACTTAAAAGGTTAATTGTACCCGTTGTCATAAGCTTTCTGATTATGCAGATAAGCTAAGTGTATTGCCTTTAGTCTTTGGCAACCATTGTTTGCAGAAAAAGCATTTAGATTGCATGATTATGAAAGACTGTTTTATTCATTTTCTGTGTTAAATGTACTTAATTACAGAAATATTCTCAAGTACTTCATAGTCACTATTCAGTCAAAAATAGTTTTTGGACAAGAGTCATCAGCTCCTTGAGGTATCTGGTACTTTTGGAAACCGTATTAGTGACAGGACCTAAGGGGTAATTTAATTTTTTTCCTCTCCACTCTTACTTTCTCCAGTTTAGATATGTTTCATGTAACTTAGTCTTTTTTCATTTTTTATTAAAAAAAAAAAAACCCTAAAAATTATATTCAGTGTTTTGATCATTAATTTCATATCATTTGATGATAAAAGCTACTATTATTTATAATCAGATTACCTGATTCCATATTTGCTTGCAAGAGTTCTTATGCAAATCTCTATTCTTATTAATGCTTCTAGATGCATTCACATTTTTATTGACTACTGGGACAATAAGGTTTTCAGGGCTTTTTAACATTTCTTTTCAATTTAAAACAGTTATGTTGCCACATATGGTTCATTGGATTTCAGCCATATTTTAAGGACATCTTACTTTAACATGCTAAAGTACTTTTTCTTTCTCTGTTACATTCTGTTTCTTTTTGAAAAATCTAGTAAGGTTCATTTTATTCTTTGTAATTTTTAGAGTTTCTCTTTTATCCCAGATGAACTGTAAAACTTTAAATGCATGTGTGTGATTTCAGATTTACACAACAGTATGTCTAGGCCACTTCCACATTCTACAATTTGGCTTCTTTTTATGTACCGTCCTACTTGCAAATGTATTTTGCCAGTCGGTTTTGTTTATTTTCCTTCTCAGGCAGACTTCGCCCCCTTTGCTTCTGGCTCACTTAGTCCATTGTCTAAGGTAATGTAGGAGGTGGAACAGAGAGCAGTATTAGCCTTTATTGTACACATCCTCTTTTTATTTGTTCTTCCACAACCTTTAGATCACTTAATTCTTTTATTACTTTGCTTTAACCAAGCTTTTGGAAAAGGGTGATTCCATGTATATTTCAAGCTGATGCACTATAGAATAGATCAGTGATATCTCAACCTTTTCTCTGCCAAGACTTGTTTTAAACAGCAAAACAACCTGATCCTTTTTCCTTCTAGTCATGATCAAAGGAGATTTTTTTAGATTTCTCTCTCAAACTGAGTCTCCCTGTTAACAGTTTATGTAATACAGCATTTTGCTTGTCTTCTTTTTGTAGTACTTGGTACTACTCATGGATTTCTAAAATGCAAATCTGGGACTTGTGCTTATCTTTCCACTCATCTGAATTTACAATATCATGTTCCTAGGTGCTTTTGAAAACGTAGACTATTTCCTCTTAATTTCTGCCCTGACCCCTCCTTCTCAGACCATGTTGCGTATTAAGCTTGTTTTTTCAGATGTAACATTTAGGGAGTTCTGAAGAAAGCTTGTAAGATACCTCCTTTGAAAACTTTAGCTAAAATTACATTGAGAATATTGTGATGATTTTTAAAATCAATGCAGTAATGGGATATGGGATGGGGGGCAGTTGAAGAATATCTAGGGAATCTCAGGGGATTCAGAGTATGGGTGATATCCATGATAAAACATCATCTGGTCAGGGAGGAGTTGAACAACTTTTTGTGTTTTCCTTAGTTCAAGCTGACAT
>JAAGAY010006659.1:0-15764 GCA_011801015.1 Ardeotis arabs | reverse complement strand
CAAACAAAAAAAAAAAAAAAAGATGGCTGTACCTGGGATGACGCTCTGAGCAACCTGATCTAATTGGAGAAGTCCCTGCTCCTTGCAGGAGGGTTGGACTAGGTGACCTTTAAAGGTCCCTTCCAACCCAAACTATTCTGTGATTATATGATATGCGTTAGTAAAAATGAAGAATTTACTGGGTAGAAGTACATTCCAAAGGAGAAGCATATGCCAAAAAGGAGAACTAAAAGGACACCTTTTGCTGAGCACTGTGAAGGGTAAGACTTACCGGCCTTCCTAGCACGAAGATCACAAAGCCGGTGGTTGGGAGGGACCACCCGGCCGCTGCTGGGAGCCTCCGCCCGACCACGGACAGCTCCCGCCCAGCCCTGCCGGCCTCCTCCCAGCTGAGGAACGCCCACCGCCCCAGCAAACAACCACCCGCCTTGTGGATGGACTCCAGCGAAGTTCCAGTCGTAAAAACCGAGGGCATTTGTCAGTTGCTTTGAGTTGGTCCAACATGGCAAAACAGGCGCCATGGCGTGCCATCTATATAGGGGAGTGAAAGTGTCGTGTTCGTTCAACAAAGAACGGCTGCGGGCATCAAGCAGCTACTTCGTGGGGTTGCTCTCCGTGGCTGGGAGTTTTTGAGTAGATTCACTCCACTCGAGATTTTAAGGGCAAAGTCTGTGGGAGAAGATATGTCTTAGTTTTGCTAGAGAATACCAAAATGCCATTCTACTCATACCTTAAAAAAAAATCATTATAGAAAATAGTGTGACAGTCTATAAGGAAGCATGAATAGCAAAGGTTCAGACCTTCCACCAGACATTGTTTTGCATTACACCAGGGCTTATCTACTCTAACATTCTTCCCAGTTCTTCCCAGTTCCAGCCAGTTGTGTCTTCCTATCTAGTCCTTTAGCGCAGAAAAAAAAATAAAGCTGCATCAATAGTAAAATCCTGTATAGATTAGATATATTCTTTTCCTGCTGGGTCGTACTACGGACATTCCAGGGAAAACAAAACCCTTGAAATACATCCCAAAAAAGGTCTTGAAGACACTCTTCTTTCCTGATGCTCCCCATCTTTCCTTGTGCCCTCGGCTACATCAGCCCTATGGAGCACTCAGCTGGAAGGCTGCTCTAAGGTCTCCCTGGAGCCTTCTCTTCTCCAGGCTGAACAGCTGAATGCAATTCAGTTTACTACACATAGCTATTTTAAGGCATATAGTTTTTTTTCTCTAGAGCAAGACCTGTCCTCCCTAGTGTTTCTGGAATACATTGAAACTCTTCTAGACAACCATTTGCTACAGCGAGTTCCTAATTCAGTAGATCCACAAGCATGATTTGGGGAGACCCTCTGCGCTGTGCTACGAGGAGTCAGAATCAAGGTATTAGATGATCTAAATGGAGAAGCTTGTCTGCCCACCTGCACTATTTCTTGCTTAGGCAATTCACATTCATTGAGTTTTGCTGTCATTTTTTAAGCTACCTAACTAAATTAATTTAAATTTAAAGTACATAGCATCTTTTAGCTGGATTATGAAGAGTTATACTCTTTTTGTGTAATTTTAGTGAATACTTGCAGTTATTACTCTGTGTATAGGAGAAATGAGACTTTTGATTTATTTCAGTGCACTTAATTATTCTATGAGTTGAAGAGAAGATCTCAGCTGCCTTTGCAGGATTGTAATTCAGTGGCAGCACGTTTTACGCGTAAACCAAGCCCATGATGCAGGAAGCACGGCCACGTAGTCAGCACATGCTGTCATGTTTTCAGAGCAGAATCACATTATAGAGGAACAGCGTTCAAGGAGTTTAAATGCTAACTGGGATGGAGCTTTAATCCTTTTACTGCCTTTGAACTGCACTTCTGTCTCAGCTGTGATATTATGAGGCTGTCTAGTCAAATTAACTGCATTCGCTAGTAGGAGTCATGTAGGTGCTTATTTTATTTATAAATTTCTAAGGCAGGCAGCACGGTGATAGCTAAACTATGCTTTGCCCTTGTCTCTTTTTCTTTCCTTTTATTCCTTATTACATGTAAAAAATGTCAAGAAAGAAGATGAATGTGGAAAGAAGACTCATTTCCAAAGCCAATGAAGCCTTGTAAGCCAAATGGGCACGTATTTTGGCCACTCCGTAGATCAGCCTCCGTGCCTGGCAACTGGTGAACAGTGGTGCGATGGGAAAAAAAAAATAATAAAAAAAGGAAACCAACAAAGGATCTTCTTTGCAATCTGGAAGAAACACGGTACGCAGTGTCCGCTGGCTGTTCCCAAACCTATCTCCAAGGAGGAGGAGGAGGAGAAGGAGGAGGAGGAGGAGGAGGCCTGGCCCGAGGGCCGGCAGCTGCTCCTGCGCTGCCCTGCCCAGCCAATTCTGCAGAGAATTCTCGGAGTTGGGCAGCGGCAGCCCTGGTGCGGGTCTGGCATTTCGTTACCAACCACGGAACTTCCTGCATCGCTCCAGCTCTCAATTAACACAATTAATTTGCTGGCAGTTTTGGCGCTGAAAAGAGCGTCCCGGCCGTGGGCGTGGGGAGCTCCCTCGGGACCTCTCCCTGCAGAGGGACGGGGACACTGCGGGGGCCGTCCTCGGCCCGGTGCGAGGCGGCAGGAGCCGGGGGAGCGCGGCGGTGCGGCCCCGGGCCCCGCGGGAGAACCGCGTCCCCTCCCGCTGTGCTCAGCGCTCCGCACGGATGGCAGCGGGCAAGGCAGACGGCGCCTCCCCGGGGGCTGCTTCACCCGACGGGGGTGCCCTCCTCTCCTGCCATGTGTTCTCCCCCCCCTCCCCGGGAGGGCAGCTGCGCGGTGGAGGAGAGCGGCGGCGGGGAGCGGGGCTCCCCTCGGGCCGGGCCGCGCCAGGCCGCGCTGCCATGACAGCGCGCAGCGCCGGAGCGGCCACCGGCCGCCGCCGCCGCCCCACACAGCCCCGCCGCTCCCCGCGCCCGCCCCGCTCCCGGCTGCCTCTCTCCCCAGCGGAGAGCCGCCTCCCTCCCCCCCGCCCGGCGTGGTCCGTCCCTATGTCCCCGCGTCCCGCCGCCGCCCCCCCCGCACGGGGTCAGCCGGGGACAGCGCCCGCCTCCCGCCGCAGGAAGCGCCGCAGCCGCCCCGGCGCCTCCCGCTCGGCGCTCGCCGGTGGCAGGTGAGGCTCCCCGCGTCCCTCTCCGCTCTCCCGGGCACGCTCTCCCCTGCCGCGGCGACCGGGACGGGGACGGAGCCCCCCCCCCGGCCCCTCCCAACTCCGGGGCCGGAGCGGGCGGTGCGGTGGGGCGGGAAGCCCGAGGAGGGGTCTGCGGGCGGGGGACCGGCGGGCTCGGCTGGGGCAGCCGCGCACCGGCGAGGGTGGAGGCGGCCGGGCGGGGAGCGGCGGCGCCGGCCGCCCCCGCTGTCCGGGGCCCGGGCCGCCGGCGGGGCGGGAAGGCCCCGGTGTGCTGGCGGCCGGGGAGCGCCGCTCCCTCCCCTTCCCAGCCGTGCTGGGGCTGCCCTGAGCCCCCGGGGAACCCCGCGCTGAGCCCGGCTGCCAGAACAGGGCTGGAGCTGCGAGGGCCGCCTCCACCATTCGGTGCCCCTCGCCCCCTCGGTTTGCCAGATGCATTGGCGTGTGCGACGGGAAGAAAACAGCCTTCAGGAAGGGCTGCGTCGTGTTTGTTGCTTCTGCAGAGTTCATCCCATTCCCCCACCCCTGGGAGCTGCAGAGACGTTGCAGGAGGGGCCGCGCTGGTTCTCAGGAGCCTCAGGCTGCCCGCCCTGTGCGGTGGGGATGCGGGAGCGCTGAGCTCGGCCGGGACGGACGGGCCCGTGTGGGAGATGGCTGAGAAACGGTGGGGAGTTCAGGTCACAGACGGCCACGGCCGTGTCGGGTTACGGTTCCGGGCGGTACTGTGTGACCAGCTGACGGATGGAGACAGGTCGTACGAGCCTCTCTGTGAACGTAGTAACACTGTTCATCAATCTTACTGGTGACTGTTAGGGATAATTAAAAAGTATTTTTTAAAAAAAAAGTAGGTGCTACTGGCCTTCTAGTGAAAAAAAAAAAAAAACCCTCATGGAAAAAACAAAGACTTGCATAGTGTGTTCTGTGGGATGCTTCTGCAGGGGAGATGTGAACCGACTATCACAGAATACACATGATGAGGGAAACAGAAGACTATGGAGTAACTAATGCCAAGTCCTACAGCAACAGGTGGCAGAGCTGCAGAGAAGAGGCTGCATGTCCTGGCTCTCTGTCTTGCATCTGTGTCACAGCACAATTTTCCTCCATTAGGGGCAGAGCTTCCTCTTGCCGAAACAGTGGCAAAATACCATCAGCTGCAAGGAAGGCAGGATCAGCTCTTGCTTACTCAGGCTATGATAAAGAACTGAGATTAATTTATTGTTATTAGACTAGGAAAGCACCTCTGGGAAAAAAAAAAAAAAAGGTCCCTGTAACTTGTGCTCAAACCCTATGACCAGAAAAGCAGTGTTCTGGTGAGGAAATTTGGGCTTTCTCACATCCAAATATTGCCGTATGTTGTGAGGTGACCACTGTCATCACAGGAGGACACTCTGCTAGGTCGTGCAGCGTGGATCGGTTGTGCTCTGGAGCAATCAGGAGGCAGTGAAAAGCAGAAAGAGCTTGGATGAAAAGAAAGCAGTGCAGAACATATCTATAGGTTAGTCAAATCACAGCTCTTCCATGGGTTAAAGATTTTTTTTTCCCAGAAACTACACCTGAAAGAAAATACCGCAGGGGACTGAGGCACTAAACTTAGTTGCAAAAGAAAGCCAAAAGATACTGTGTATCATGAAAAAAAGTTAGCAAAGTCTATCTATACAAGCAAGATTTCCAAAAGGAGTAAGACTTGGTTAAGAATTCAAAGCACAACAGGATGCTGGGCTGCAAAAGTTTAAGATCTTGGTCTTTCTCATTGAATCAATAAACATAAAACAAAAATGTACAGCTCCTAATATAAACTTCTACTGAGTGGCCAAGATAAAACTTGAACAGGATAAATGAGAAGGCATTGTTAGTAAGAAAGGCTTGGGAAATGGTATCAGGATTTATTAGGGAAATGAAGAAAGACATATTGTCTCAGATTTAAAAAGAAATCTCTTTAAAAATGAGGCCTAGCAGAAAGAAAGAAAGTGAATCTGCTAATACAACAATGCTTTGTTTTCATGGAAAAAGCTGAAATCGGAAAGTTTTGAGAAAAAAAGGCTGGGGAAAATACTGAAATCCAAAGAAATGTCTTTGGTAATGATGGAAACCTCTTATTAAAAAGAAGTTGAAGTGCTCCAGTTAAAATAAACATTTTCAGAAGGTAACACTGGAGGTAGCTGACCAGCTGAGAAGAGTGAAACAAAAAAAAGGACACAGGTTAGTATATACTCAGAAAGCAGCTGAGATGAAAAAGGTGAGATACCTTTATTTTCATCACAGGAATTGTTGAGATCTGGAGATCAACCTGCATAAAGCACAAAAAGAGAGGTAGCTGGTAGAAAAGTTGTGGAAAAGGATTAGGAAAACAGAATGGGAAACAGAGCATAAGTAGGTAGCTGAACTGCTACAGACCTTCCTGGAGGCTTTTGTCTGGGAGAGAGGGATGCAAAACTTCTGTCCTAGGGAACGGTGGGCTAGTTTGGCTATGTGGACGGCAGATAAAACTAGAACCCCAGACCCTGAGATCTTACTGCTTGATTTTCTGGGAAAATGAAGAAGCACTGGAGAAACTGCAGAAATTCTTGAATGTGCTAAGGCCTGCTTTTCCAGGAAAGGGAAAAGGACTAAGCAGGAAAACAGCCGATACAGAACGGTGTATCTGCCCCAACTAGGGGATGTCAGAATGGAGGCCAAAAAAGTTAAGGAGGCAAAACTGAAACTCCTTTATGGGGCACTGTGAACCAAGGGTACTTACAGGAAATACAGATTTTATATACATCTGAAAGAAAGACAAAGATTGTGAGGCAATTTCCTGGAAAGTATTACCAACCAGAAGGAGCAACTGTGATAAGGACTGAGGTTCAGCAGCTCTTGCACAGCAGCACGTACGTGACAACGAGGTATGGTCTGTTACAGGATGTCCCTCAGACAAGGGAGCAGCTATCTCCTACCAAGCTGGGCCTTCTAGGCCATGGCAAAACAGCATTTCATTTAAAGAAAGAGGAGCAATTTACTGGTTTCTTAATCCACTCAAAGGAAATGTAGCACTTTTAATGGAGCGTTTGCCACTATAACAGAAAAAAAAAAGAATAAAAAATAATAAAAAGGAAAACGCAAGGAAAGCTTTTGTAGAAAGACAAAAGTAGTGAAATGGTGCAGTTATGAGAGTATAGACTGTTAAAGAAAAGGCATGACATAAATAAAATGAGAGGAAAACCAAGATGTGTAGAGTAAACTTCCTGACCTTTCCAGGTCAACAAAGCAATTCAGCCACATTTGCAACCAGTCATAAATAATGGCAGTCATTCTAACAAAAGATATCCTTACAGTAGGATACATCCTGACATAGACCTTACACTTAGGTCTGACCTTGGCTTCCTGAATACATACCAGTCTGGTTTTACTGTTTTATGAAGTTCTTAATAATTAATAATATCATTCCAAATCAGTTACTCTTCGGTACCTAATAGCTTAGTAAAATGTGAGGGAGAATACCTCAAACCTGTGGACCTATGAGGAACCTATGAAACTCAAGCTGAAAGAGGGCTACAGATGTGCAGGATCTTCAAAATATTTCCTGATGTTTATATTAATGGATTACTAAACAAATAAGGGGAGGAAGAAAAGGATCCACACAAACGTTTCAACATATTAGCTAAAACACTGCAATTGTCTGCCATGTGGTGGCTGTAATTCAAATGAGATATTGGGGGCTGTAACTCTGAGTGCATTATATAAAGGCTATAACGAATTTGGTTATCTTCCTTTTGTGAATTAAAGTTTTAGCTGTAGTTAATACACGTTAAGAGGTTCAATCTAGCCATTTGGAAAATGACAGAATACAAAAGCCACGTGGTTTCTTCAGACAGATGTTTTCCTTCAGGTTTCTAGAGATGGGCAGAAGTGAATTCCTTGACTTCCTTCTGTATGGCTAGGCCCTGGTGGTTACCCTTGATCAAGCTCATGGTAAAGTAAAGCTTTGGGAAGTTTACCTCTCCTCCTGGTGAAGGTAAGGAGATTTTTGTCAAGAGGTTTGACTTCTGAATGACAGGTGACTGTTTCAAGGATGATTTGAGGGAATGTAATACTTGGTGTTGAGATGAACTGATGAGGTCAAATTTATAAACTAGCCAGCTGAAGATCAAATGGCAGAGAAAACTGAGTAACTAAAATAGATAGGAGGAAACCTGGAGGATTCTGTGTCTCAGCATTGTAATCAAAAGGGCATCAGAGTGGAAAATGTTGGAAATAACTTCCATGACTTTGACAAAAGAATGTTGTAGAACATCACCTTCCTAATTCTGTTAGTATAATGGCAGGTTAATTAAAAAAAGGTTAATTAAAAAAGTAAAAGGGAACTGTAGGTAAGTAAATAAATAATAATATAACCAACTAAAGAACTAAGTGTAGTAAAGCGGGGACCGTTGTGTCATGAAATTGCAGAACAAGTGTACATCTGGAATAGAAAACTCAAAACCTACATACTATATGTGTGCACATTTTGTTCTCCTTTAGTCTGGCCAGGGTATATGGATTTTGGTTCGTTTACAGGGTTATTTTTTGAATTTTTAATTACTGGTCTTCACAGTAAGGATGCATGAATTATTTACCGTTTTGAGATACGGTAAGAGATGTACTTAGGATCTGAGATCTGTCTAGTCCTCTGGGACCTAGCCGGATCATCTCATTAGATTCCGAGTCACTGCAGCAAGTCTAGAAATGTGCAGATGCTAAACATAATGCAGAATTTTAATTATTGTTTAAGGTTAATTAAAATGCTATTTTTATTTGTTTTGCCTCCCTCTGGCATTTTCAAGTCCTAATTAATTCTTAACTGCGGGTGGTGGGATTAGGATTGGCAGCAATGCACACCTCAAGCAGCCCACCAGCACCTATGGCTGTACGTGCAGCAGTACTGCAGAAGCAAAGACCGCATTCTTGAGAAGTTAGATAAAGGTCGCTATTGTTCTTGCCGCCAAGATTATTTTTATCACATTGTCAACATATTTGTTAATGTACAAACATGCAGGTGAGATACAGAACACATGAAACTCATAAAAAGGTGAAGACTTTGTATACACGTGAAATGAGAGCACTGGAGATGAGATGTATAGAAAAACACTGAAGGGGAGCAAGCGTTTGCTTGACAGATTAAGGAACTGGCTGGTGCTGTTCCTTACGGTGAGCTGCTTGGTGACATTTATGACACTGATAATGAAAATCTGTGAGCAAATATCATTAACTGATGTGGTTCAAGGAGTGGCTACTTGGCACGTTTCTATGGAGGTGGTATTTCGGGTGCATAACCAGATTGTGATTGAGGGGTTTGGTTTGTTTTTTTTCCTATAATGTTGCAGTTGTTTCAAAGTACAATGAGTTTTTTTGGCATAGAAGTGCTGCTGTAATTGGTTTCTAGGGCTTTCTTGATTTGACCTAATTGGACATTTTGAAAGGTTGCCAAAGTACAGGGTAGGATTTTGCCAGTTTTCCGTCAATGATTAATAAAGCTCATTTGGAGGATCAAATAGAGTTCCAAAAGGAAGATTTTGAACTGGAATTGTTATAAAACCAATGAATGGTATTTTATTAATAGGCATTTTCAATGTTCAGTGATGAAACATGGCACTGTAATGAACAGTAAATATACATTTTTTGGACAGAATCTCCTCCCTTCAGATGATTACCATATTGTATTGGGAATTCTGTAGTCAGGGTGGAAGGGCACTTTTATTCTGTTTTGTAGTGAGGTTTTGGACAAAATTCAAGTTGTTGTTTTCAAAACATCATTAGACCATTAAAAAGTGTTTTCAACAGGTAAGATTTCTTCAAAGGTTTACTTCCTCTTCATGCTCCTAAAAGTGTAAGTGCCAGCTTTCTAGAAAGTCTTTAGAAAGAACTAGTACCTGCTCTTGGTGTGCGTGTAGACCTGGAGAATTGAAATAAATGAAGTGATATGTTTGGAGGGAGGAAAAGCAGGCAGCATATGCCATCATCAGTTTCTAATCATCCCCAGCTCCTCCCCAAGTTCTTAATTTTTATAAAGATAATTTAAAAAAAACCATGCAAGTTGTTCAGCCTTTGTCTGTGCATTTCTAATTTGTTTATTGCCCTGGTACAGGAATACAGATTTGGCGAATAGTTTTTTCTATAGTCAGAGGGCTGACTAGAGTGGATAAGTTAAGAAGCAGGAGGTTCTTGCATGTTGGAATTAGCTAGTTATCTGTCTCACCCATTGCTTGTTTGTTCATGTTGCTCATTCAGATGTATCCTACAGAAACGAGATACCCAGCTATTACGGTAGTGCCAGTTTCTAATTTGTTCCAGGAGTCAATAGCTGTGGGTGTGAGTGCACCAGGTAGGATCTGTAGGTGTTTCCATACTACTTGTCATTGGATCTAGCTCATAATTAGCTTTTGAATTTTTATGTTATTGGGTTTTGGCTTACCAGGTAACTCTAAAAAAGTGCTATGCTATGACTTGCTATACTTACTCTTTAGAAGGAAGCCAAGCGAGAGCTTTTACTGAAGTACTTCCCTCTGCAAAGATTTATGCACACTGGCTAACACTGGCACTCTGCTGCAGCACGTTTATACTGGGTAAGGTCACCTGAAAAGCTAGAGTTTTGACTAAATTTGACAGGTCCTGCAGAGAGATTTTTCAAGCTGGCCTCCAAAGAATCTTCTGGGATTCCTGGCTGATCAGGTTTTCTAGGGGAAGGAACGGCTTCATTTTTCAGACACTATTGACATAAGTGTCACAACATGAAGCCGATAGTCACACTCAGAAGATGCTCTCCTCTTGTATGTCAGGCAAATTGTGTTTAAATTGGCACTTACTGAAATATGACTGTTGGAACTGTACCAGCGCTACATACTGCACTGAGAAGGTATATGTACGTATATATATATGTGCTGCACTTGGAGCAAAAAATGGCAACAGTCATGCTAAAACAATAGAATTATAGTGCTATACCGTTATATCCTTTCTGCTAGCACCATGGTAATATTTCTCTTCTGTACCTTTGAAGAGAACTTAGGAACCAAAATACTTCCATGAAAACTCTGTGCGTGTCTCTGACTTATTCCAGAAATCCAACTATGATTGGATTCAGGATGAAGATGGTAAAGCAATCTCATTCACTCCATGCTTTAGGCCTGCTAAAATAAAGCTTAGCAAAGTACTGCTAAAGCAAGAGATGGAGAATGAGTGGAAAGATGACAGTGCACTATTTTGCATGTTTTCACTTCCTGAGATTAGTAGAAGTCCTCATCTTTTCCAGAGAAGAGATACCAGGCTTCTACATTCTGTTCTGAGCTTAGTAGAAAGGTGGAATCTCAATTCCTAGTTTTTGTTATTTTTACTTAGAGGTGGAGGTGGTTTCCCGGCATCTGCATGTTTCTTGCCATGTTTTCCACAGTAATGCTCACTTATGAATAACAAGTTGTTTTAGAATACGATGAGCTGCATGTTCCCTCAATTAATACACTCACCCACCTGGTCGTTGAGCTCCATATGGTCTTAGATTAGGAATGAGAGAACTTGTAAAGCTCTTGCTTCTGTCAGGCCTTGAAAAACAAGCCTCTCCCTAGTGGGTTTTAGCTTTCTCTCAGAGTAACCCAGTTATAATTATTCCAACTGCAGGAGCCTTTCCAAGCCCTAATCTTTTAACTGAAACCACAGCGGTCTGGGATGAGGGATCTGGTTTCAACAGGACTTCAAGCCATCTTCCCACTCTACCTTCTGTCAGAGCTGCATCCACTTTTGCTTTGATTCTTCATGAAAGAGATGTCCCATATCCACCACTGAAAGGGAACTGCGTGCAAAGCCTTTGGTGCTGTCCCACCCTTTCAAACTGGAGACTTTTCTGCAGGTCAGTTAAATCCTATTTCTTCTTGCCTGACGGGCTGTCCTTACCGGTGTTCCCATCTCACCCTTTGTCCCTCCCATTCACTATGAAGGAAAAGCTACAGCTCTGAGCTAATGAAGCCTGTCATTTGTCACCTAGTTTTGCCACTAACATTAATTTATTAATGTGGATTTGCTTCTGCTGTATATTTTTGTGAAATTCAAGCTAGGCCCACTAAAATTTTTATGAGATTTGGATCATAAAAACTTTCATCACAGGTGGCAGCATAATATGGCAAGAGTGGCCTTGATAATCTCTTCGGAGCACAAGAGTACGAACTACCGGTTTTATTTATTCCAGTAGCCCATCTATCCCAGTTGCCTTTGACTGACTCTGACGAGTAGAGGATGCTTGCAGAAAGGCTGGAAGAAATAGGACAAGCGTAGGATTTCCTAACTTCTGGCAGTCGGAGGTTATGGGAATTTCCTGAGACAGAGATTTCACTGGATTGCATCATCATGTTTACTAGCCATCGATAATTTATCAACCATAAATCGTCTGATCCGTTTTGAACTTTCTTGAACCTCCACATCATCCTTTGATGACAGTCCAAATAGCCTTTTTTAGTAAAAGAGCTTTTGCAATAAAAAGGAGAATAGGCACAAATTCATATTTAGTCTGGAAGCCTGCTTCAGTGTAGGAGGGCTAAGACTGTTTTCCCCAATACTTTGTTGTTGCAATTTAGAAACACAGATCTTAAAAATAATTTTTGGTGATAACATAATCTTGCTGTTTTTCTTTCTGTTCAGATTTTTTTGCTCTTATTCATTTGGTTTTGTGGACCAAGCACTACTGTCCTGTGCTATGTGCTATCCCTGCATAACTTGAAAAAAATTCCCTGCTGTGTTTTTACATGGAAGATCAAAAATGGATATGAACTGTGCATGGGAAGTTAGATTGTGCCTCTAGGTTTGTTTCTCTCTCTATTGCTTTCCTTCTTGTTATTTATTTTTCTTTCCTATTTGTCTTGATTTTCATTCATTTCTCTTCTGTTCTCACACATCCACTGGTTCCCCTTGAATTCTGACGGCAGGATGGAATTGCAAAAACAAAGTATTATTATGTTAGGTTATTTTTAGGTTCCCCAGAAATCTGGAAACAAACATATATTACACTGCATGGTAAAATAGAAATCAAAGAGGAAAAGAATTAAAGTTAAACTATAGTATTAGTGGTTTAGTATCGATTTTTGTCAGGAAATAGATGTCTGCCGCAGACAAAGACCAGAGGATGTTGGTCAAATACCTTCAGTTAACACCAAAATGTTTTGAAGTCTTTCATGGCATTTAGAGATGATTGGCCTCAGCTATCATTGATAATAAATGGAAATTAATCTAAAGTAATTGTATTCACGTGCTGCCTGGTAGTTTTGTTGTGTGTACAAGCACCAGCTATCCGTGGTTTAAAGAGGGATCCACACAGGATGCTTTCCTGCTGTGCTGGCTCACTACTGGTCATCTGAAAAATGAAAAGGGACAAGTATGTTTCCTGATTTCCACATTCCTTGTAAGGTTTTTAAAACAAAATGGATTGGGTTTTCTTTGTCTGCCAAAAGGTGAGGTTCTCATTTCATCGGCAGACTCCAGAGTGATCTTAACTGCTGACACTTTGTGCTGCTTTACCATAACCATTTTCGTCTTCAATCGCCATTTTCCCATGCAGTGTAGTACATGCTGTTTCAGAGGACTGAGCAAATAAGAGGTCTGAGAAATGACAAATAATAAGAAAACCTGCATGTTTTGTAAGCCCTTCCTTCAGAAAGTGATTAGGGGCTCCTCTGTCCACCAGATAGTGTGCACTAGGTGGTCAAGTGATTCAGCTCTTCCTTAGCTCATGTTTTGTTGCCTGTGCTATTTGCCTGCTTGTGTATAAGCAAATTAGTAACACCCCTCCTCAATAAAGAACAGGTGAGGTGTGTAATGCTTCTGAGAAAAACACAAATCATTTGTATCTGAACTGATTTGCCAAGCAACCGTTCTAAAATCAAAGATCCATAGCGAAAAACAATCAGAAGATCCAGTAACAAGGAAATCTGCCAGTTGATGGCAGATGCAGGATTTCCATTACAACTAGAAAGCCCAGCTCAACTAAAGTTCTCCCCTGCCTGCCCATCTCCACAGTAGGAAAGCCAGACAAAAAGTAGTTAGGAGGAAAAGTAAACTGAGAGCAATAAGGTATAAAAAGCTGAAATCCACCCAAGTACCAAGTTATGTCTTTGTCTTAAAATGCGAAAGAAAAAATAGTTTCATTGACAAGAGCCTTGTGCCCTGAAAGATGTACAGATTCTCTTCCAGAGCTGGATTACTTCCTATGCACTCCTGGTCCAGCTCTCCGTCATTTGATGAGGTCAATGTTAGGTTGCTTTTTAAATGAAGGAAATTTCTGTCTCCTGTATTTGTGAACAAAGTCATGGTCTGCGGGTAACTGATGCAGTGGGAGCTTATGCCTGTAGATGACCTGAACTTCTCTTCTCAGGGAGGAAGAAAATGTTGTCATTACTTTCCTGGCTGTAACAGCTGTGCTCCCTCCCTCCGCTTCTCCCTCCCTCTTCAGTGCCCACTCCAGGTCAGGCAGTACAGATAAGCGCAGGGTTTCAGAGGCTCCTTCTTCTACATTGCAGTTGTACTGAACCCCTGTCTCATGGTCTCGGCGTAAAAAAAAGCATTTATGTGAATGCATGGTAGACACAGCACATCCCTGGTAACAACAAAGCAAGCAGAGATTCTGCTGGGTGCAACTGGCATTCCAGGCGCTGGCGGGGGCCACTGATAGCGAAAAAGTCACAGAGGGCTTAGGGTCCTGAATTGCCTAAATCTGAGGCCCTTCGCCCCATCGGTGTCCACACCACAGATGGGACCTGGGCAGCTGTATCGCCCTAAGTCCGGCCCCTTTGACTTTTGTTACCAAAATGCTGTTGGACTCCTTCCCCATTTCTGTCCTACGGCACACGGAGGACTTAGAGTCCATGTGCAGTATCGTCTTCTGGCCGAGCAGGTGGAGACACTGGGGTCATGTGAGGACACGGGAGCATCTGTCCTCGTGTTAAAAGGCAAAATAGGTGACTAGAGGAGCGCTGTGAGATCCTCTGATGAATCTCTGCCAAGTGATGCGGGGAGCCGGCATCAGAATATACTACGAAGCCGTACCTCTCTACTATCCACAAATATTTGCCGTTGCCCTCAGTGCATGGCATTAGGGACTGGCTTCACACAGCGGAGGATGATGATACATTTCAAGGCTCCCATTCTCACAGCCACATGACTTTGTGTCCCTGCATTTTAGTCATGTCAGAGCAGTGCATCACCACCCCACTGGCTCATGCCATACTCTGTGTTTAGCAGCACATATTTATGACATGGGGAGCGAAGAATGAAGTTTAACTCACGTCCTTAACTAACCCGTACGTGAGGGATTAACTGCCTACTGCATTCTTGTACTAAGTATTAATCACTTAACATTATTTTCATTTTTTGGAAAAGTCTTTTCCTTCCTTAGCATGTCGGCACACTACTTGGTTTGAAACTGTGGCCTTTGAGGGGCTGCTGATAGATTAGTCACATTGTTGCTCTTGTCGGCCTGACAAGGGACCTGTTGTGATACTTTCTGGGTGGAGGAAAAACTAGACCTCGATGGGCTACAGCTCAGTTATCGAGGTTCGCTCTTCCTTCACAAACCTGTCTTCCTGGCTGTGGTAGAGTTAAAAAAATAATTACAAGTTTTTCAAAGGATCACCCACATACACATGGTATGAGAGCTCTTTTCTTTGTTGGTTTCATTTTATTTGTACATGACTCACTCTTGGCAAAATGAGTGAGCCTCATGAGCCTGTAAAAATTCTGTTTGGATTAAATGATTTGCATTAAATGATTTATAACTGCAAGAAGGGTTTAATATTCCTGTAATTCCTCAAGGAAAAACAAACTGATCTTATTCTTTCAAGTAGCTATTGCTTTCACGCCTGTTACTTCAGACGCCATCTTACTCGCTCAAGCTGATAGCTGTTAATGAGACTCTGGCTACTTCTCCTTCTCGCTTTCCCTGCCTCATGAATTAGGGATGGGTGGTAGGGATGCACTGTCATCCTTTTCCTAGCACATCCTTCTGAGTGTGTAACCGAAGGCCAGGGAACGTATGGCCTCCCAAAACTGCCTGCCTTGCCGCGAGCGAGGAGCAGCATCTGTACTGGGCCGAGGCACAGGGGTCGTGTTTCTGAGACTCGATTTCCCCCAATTTTGTAGGCTGGATGCCCGCCAGCCTTCATTTTCCCATTAGAGTGGGTGTGTTGGTTACAGCCCATCTCATCCCTGCTGCCTCCAGCGTGGGCTGGCTGGCTGTAGGGCCGCCGGCCTGCCCACCCGCCCTCATGCCCAGCCACAGCCTGGTTCCCCAAACCTGGACACACGGGGGCCAAGGCAAGAGCCCCCACAGAGTGCCCCTGCAGAGATGGGCCCTCCAGCTGCCCACGGGACCGGCAGCCCCCCTGTGACAGAGGCCTCGTGGCGTGGTCAGCGTGCCAGAGCCCACCCGGGGACACCCGGAGGGACGCAGGAGGTGCCATCGAAAAGCCCCTTTCACCGCCTGTTTGCGCAGAGCGGCGGCCGAGGCACGGCCCCTGTGCCGGCGGCGGAGTTGCTAAGGGAGGCCGCTGCCTTCAGCCGCTGCCCACGGGCGAGTCCTTCTCCTTCTCCTCCCGTGCCCCTCCGTCAGGCCGATCCACGGCCGCGTGTCACC